>JAEIIL010027110.1:0-62369 GCA_018905715.1 Drosophila lini | reverse complement strand
CGATCTTTTGTGATTTTGCGTCGTCGAATCGACGAAGCATGACCGTCTAGGGTTAAAGGAAATCCTAAACAACCATTAGTTTTGTTATCCACTAATTACAACTCAGAGCATCCAAGTTTCGACTTAACCCCATTGACCCATCAACACCTTTAGTTGTTGCCTCTTCCACCTGAGACTTTTCATGTTTGCCCAGCAATTTTGTAAGTTTGTTAGCCGGTCTTATCAAGCCAATAATGCCTTAGCCATAGATTTATGCATATTTGCGCTGCGACCTGCCCAGCTCAGCCTCTCCATCGCTGCACTTGAGGTGTAATTGCACCGGAGAACAATTAAAATAATTAAACAGATGCCACCTGACCGGAGCGATACTTTGTCGCATTTGTGAAGAGCTAAGCGTTAAGAGTCGGCGAGAGAACGGGCTAGGTGTGCTCGTAAAATGCAAATTAAAAGCCCAAACAGCGGCGGAATGAAAGTTGAAGAACCCCCAGCTTAGAGCCAAAACCAAAGCCAATGAACGGGGCCAAAAGAGTGAATTTGGGGCCAAAGCTGAAATTGACTAAGGCGCTCGGTTTCTTCATGGGTTTTGATATGGGGAAAGGGGCAGGCGACCTCACATCGTACACCGTGAACAATGTTTCGAGAATTTATATTGAATTTATATATTCGTCACATAATGATAAAGTTTATTAACAATGTTAATAAGTGGTAAGTTACGGCCCTATTTATAAACCATTCAAACTTGCCGGAAATATAATTATGATTAATTATTTGCCGGGAGACTAACCGGGTAATAATTCTAAGCTTTCTTAGACATCTCCAATTAGTTAACGTTAGTTTATCTGTAGGATAAACATTAACTAAACACTGAGAAACCATATCTACGAAAAAGTCTTAAGTTCTCTTGAGTTTTAACTATCGTTTTTAAATATCAAGAAACCTCAAGAATACAACGATTATTCTTTTCTGACTGTTTAAATTCCTCGAACAGATAAAGTACCTGCTAAGAAAATGTTAGTTTCTCTCGTATTGAAGATGAATAACCGGTCCTTGGAGATATTAACAAAAACTACCATCAAATGAATAAATTTCTGTCAGTGTATCTGAGGAATATTTTAAAGAAATTGAATAATATATGGATATGGCACATTTAAGTGCAAGTTCATAAATATCCGTGACTTTAACCTAGTTTCATGCGTTTTTTCTCCCTGTGTACGTATGACTCTGCGACTGAACGTGCGCTGCCAAGAGTTTCGACTTCCGTCAACAAAACGCAAAAGCTTAGCAGTTTTATTGTTGTTGCGGTCGGTCTGTCGTCTTCGTTGTTAATTTGGCTGCATATGGTTAACTTTCTTTTTCTATTGTTGTTGCTGTCGCTGGCGCTGCCCTTGCAGGCGCTTTTTATTTAATATTTGTTTTACCTTCAATTTGGCCTGCGAAGCGAAATGCACTTGCGAGTGAGATCGAGATCGTCTGCTTTTTGGGTTTCTATCACGTTTTCGAAAAACAGTGTGTCGGCTGTCGAAACCGGTTTGCCAGGCCCTTGGTGCCACAACCGCTCCGCGAGAAATTCAAAAGCGAACTAAACGTTAGTTTTAATTGCGCGCCTTTTCGCCCAGAACTTGTTTTGTTTTGGCCCACAAAACAGGTGGCTATACGACTTGCCGGGCGTACTGGGCGGGCTGAACAGCTGACGATGGGCAGGCGGTTTAAATAACAGCGAGTAGAGGCAAAGGTGAAGTGTGTGTAAGTTACCTGGCCGCGCACTCGCAGACACGTTTGTTTGAAAAGAGTTTAATTGAAAAAGACGAAATCGCCCACGAACAATTGGGAATTGGGAGAGTAGTGTGACCTTTAGCTGGGTGGGTTGAGAATACCAAACTGTTATCGATAACAAGACTGTTGAGAATCGACTTTTAAATTGGATTGTGTCTTGGTACTTTCTTTTTTTTAGTAATTTATAAATATAAGCAATTTCGTTTAAATAATACCTATACTATAGAGAAATAATCAAGCCAAACTGCTTATTATAGTTGATAAATATATATAACATTAAGTAGTATCAAGAGAAACAAACTTTCACCCATGAATTCCCAGTTCCCAGGAAATTTATATTATATTTATCCTTTCCCCATAAATATTTCTGTAGAACTAAATAAAAGTCTTTTAATTTGCTAGCTGATTTATTTATTGGAACCAAATTGTACAGTGCATTCAAGTGTTACAACAGAAATATTTTCATACAACAATTACAATTTATGTTTTGCCTTGATACCAGTTATCAACTAATTTGGCCATTATATAGTTGCGCGTACGTCCATAAGTTTATACTTAGTTTGAAATAAACATAAGCTGAATCTAAGCGAAAATTGAAAAATCTATGCTTTGCGCTTTCTGGTTTAGATTAAATTTCCGTTTCCGGTTGCGGTTTCGGTTAAATCATTCATTAGGGGATTACACCATTATATAGAGTGTGTTTTGTGTGTATATAGTTTAATACATATATTACTAAATTGAAATATATACTTTGAATCGTGTGTGTGTGTGCTGGCGTGTATAGGTGTAAGAGAGGTGCCTAAGTGCTACTAAAAGAAATATTACTGTGGAAGGGACAACGTATTCAAAAAACTCGGAACTCTAAGTTGCAGCTGCGTTGTCAGTGTCTTTTATCGCCTGTTTATCCATCTTCACATCCGTTTCCGTTTCTGCTCCCATGTCTCCTTCTGATTCGGAACTAGCAGCGACATCCTTAGGCTCCTTTAACTGTCAATTCTCCACGGACATGTTGCCGATGTCATCGTTGATGGCCAGCACCTGACTGATGAAGTTCTGGTCGGTGACCACCTCGGCCAGGGATTTGCACAGCTCCGTCAGCTCCTGCAGGGGCATCCTCATCTGCGGCGCCAGCCTGCTCAGGTGCTCTTTGATGGAGTCCGGCAGTTGCTAAAATTAAAAATTGTTAGCTTTTATCTTGAAAGGGATTTAGTTCGTTTCCTTCTCACCTTGCCCTTGCCCACTTTAAAGGCGCTGAACATCAGCTTTGTCCGCACTCGCTGCTCATTCGTTCCGTCGTAGAAGATGGTCAGGTAGGACTCCTGGACATTGGCCACCAGCGGGAAGTAGATGCCCGCGTACACCTGACCCTTGGCGTCTCGCGAGAGAAGCGAACGGAAGTTGTACACCAGATTACGGCGCACGGTGACATCAATAGCTGTGATGTACTCCTGGGCCACGTAGACCAGCGAGGTCTTGAAGCTGGCCTCCTCCCCGCGGATCTCACGCTCCTTCCACTCCACGAACTTGCCGTTCTGCTGGCTGTACGCGTAGCAGTAGTCCCGCTGCAGATGGGGCTCCTTCGATTGGGTGAACCAGCCTGTAAGAGGTAGAATCTATTAGTATAGCTTCCCAAATGAAAAAACCAAGCAAACTTACCCGTGTGAGGATAGCTCTGATCCTGCATGACAGTCACAGCTCGGCTCACATGGTATCCCGGATCCAAGATCATCACGCCACGGCGCTCGCCAATTGCAATACGCATGGCCACCATTACATGCTCCTTCTCCACGCCCGCATCCACCGAATTCAGGCCGCACTCCTCGTCCAGCTGAACGTAGTCATTACAGTCCATCACCTGCTCCTCGCAGGACACCACATACAGGTAGTTGGCCAGCACTGGGAAGAGCTTTACCATCCTGGCCATGATCTCGAAGGCCAGGGATACGCACATGTGGTGGCGACGATTGATGGGCACATCGTAGAACTGGAAGAAACTGCGCAGATCGGAGCGGCGGGTGCGCTTGAAGGAGCGGTAGAAGTCCACAAAGAGATTCACCGTGTTGTAGTGCGTCTCCTCCAGCATCCGCTGCAGCGTTGTCTCCACAATCCCGTTCAGCTCCTCATATTGCCAGACGTTGTCAAAGATAAGGGTGCCCTTGCCGGACCCGGAATCGGACCAATCGGGCAGCGGCAGCGGATGGCCCAGGGGCCATACGCCATTCACTTGGTTGAAGGCCTCCAGGTCGTAGCCATCGCCCACGACCCACGACTTGCTGCTGGGCGAGATACCGCCATCGTCCAGCCGAGCCAGTGGCTGCTGTCGGGCCAGCAGCTGCCTGATGTCGGAGTAACGCTCCGATCCATCCACCGATGTCAGGTCGGTTGGAGGCGCCAGCTCCGGCAGCTCCTCCTCATCCTCCAAGTCCTCCTCGCTGGAGGTGGAGGGTGTGCGACGGATGGCGCCCGTGCCATGTCCAGATGCGTGCTCAGTTGCGGATCCTGCAGATCGCGTAGTCAATCCCATTCCGCGCACAGCATCCGCCAGCTGCTGATCCGCGGCGAGCAGCAACGGATCATGGGCAACGGCGGCGGCAGCAGCAGCGGCCTCCTTGGCAAGCGAGTTGACCGCTCCACCTCCATCCCGTCGACGACTGGTGGTGGCAGCGGCGAGTCAACTCGGCCATTCGGAGCCCCAGCGGCCCACGGTGGGCACATAGCCACTTTCACAGTCATTGAGCGTGGCCTCTAGTTGAATGTTGGCGACTTGTTGAAGCGTTGCGTTGGCGCTTGGATGCAGCGATGCTTGGGCAGCTTGACCAGCCTGGGTGGCTCCCACTCCTGCACTGATCAGACTAATCCGGCCCTGCGCTCGCTTGAACAGGAGGTCCGGCTCGTCTCCAAATTTCGTCGTTGGTTTAGACTGATCTGTATTTTTTGGGAAAAGAGGGGAAAGTTTGGATTAGGAGAAGGTTATAATATTGTGTGATATAATATAAACCCCACTGGAGTTTGGACTTGTCGGGGGTGTCACTGAAATCTTAAGTACTTTGTACTTATTATAAAGTCTAAACATATTTATAAATTATTCTAATCTTTAAATATTTTTGTTTTCTTTTCATTTAAACATGACATTCGATTTTAATAGGAAATTGATAAAAGTCTTCTTCGGATTTCAGCCATTTAAAAATATATATTTGTTTCTTAAGCTACCTAATTTCTAATGGGTTATCTCTCTCATCTCTGATTGATTCAGACCCTTGTTTTTTTCCCTGTAACCCTAATCACAACTGTAAAGTAAACACATTTTTCAGGCTGGACCCTTGACCTACACCCTTGTTGATCCCTTTTGCTGATTAATGTAAATCCCTCCTGGGGTTTCGTAATTGCCTTCGATCTCAGCTCAGCAGGTATGGAATTCCAACCTTGGCAAAGTCAAATAGACAAATAGACAGATGGACAGCCCTTTTAATCTCTGCTTAGACCCCATTTTGGGTTTGTTTTTTGCTCAGTGTGTTGCCGGGAACAAATCCATCTGGCGGTACAGTCGCCAGCAATAAACAATTTACTGTGTTATCAGCGTGAGGCAGGAAATGGGCGGGGAACTTCTAAAATGGGTTTCAAGTGCCGATTACCAACTGTCGTTAGTTGCAGGCAATAAAGTAGAATGAGTAGAATGAGTACAATGAGTACAATGACCACAAGGTACCCTAATTTGAGTATCTTAAAGTGCCCACGTGCCCTAACTAGTAGAAAGTGGGTGGGTACTGTGTGTACCGAGTGGTTCAAGGTGGCTTCAGGCGAAATCTGGACAATGTCAGGCGGTTATCTTGTTTTGCATGGCTTTGATTAGGTATTTGCGTCGTGATTTGCTTTGTTTGTAATGTGACTCAGTGGAGCTCTGGCCTCTCAAAGTGGCACATGGAAAATATTCGCTGAGGCACGCGCAATTGTTGCTAATTGCACGTGATTCACCGGAAGCCAGAGTCTGCTGGCTGGACTACAATGTGTTTTGCTGTGTGAGAACGATCTATGAAGTTTATTTGCCCCTATTTTTCAGATCATGCAGCTAGTAAACAATGATATACTTTTCGTTATTTTTCTTTCCAAAGTTCCGGTGTTGTTTTGCCTCGTACTGAGCAATTTTCTTTGTTCTGGGTCTGAATTTTATTATTAAATTTTACAGGAATGCTGACTATATTTCTGGGCATTTTGGCTAGACTATAGTACTTGGAAATAAAATATGAACTCATATAATTAAAATTTAATGGCTTTTTTGTAATGGCAACTACGTTTATTACGGCCATTATATCATACATATTTGTTAGTTTAAGGTTTTATTTTTAAATAATGTACGAATTTGTTTCTTTACAAAAACTTTTGAATATTTACGCTTTTTAAAAACTCTCTGATATACAAAAATATTTTTGGGAAAACCACTGAACCACAGACTCTATAAACAATTTGCAATCTGTGCCTGACCTGGATTTATGGGTCTTAAATGAAAACCGACTCTACTTAGACTTGACATAGATGCCTAAAAATTTTAAAATAATTTTAAATTATTAAAAATCTTTTAAAAATATAAAAACCCGCCCTTTAATGTACCACCCAGTGTAAAAACTCTCCAAAAATCTTAGTGTTTTCCCACTTTCTGACTAATACTTCTTTTCGAGTAATGATCTCATTTATTATTATTAATTTACTTACCCATACAATGGCCTAAGCCCAATAATCAAAATTGTTGTTTTCCTGGTTAAGATCTCTGGTTATTTCGCTTTTTCCACACACAAACTTGTATCCTCTGGGCTGTGGTGGTGTTTCCACTCGACGAAGGTCTCAATTAAATTGGATTTAATTCGGTTTTTAAAGGCGCAACAGTTGGGCTTCAACTGCTGTGGCTTAAGTTTTCAATGTTTTTCACGACGCGCGTGCGTGGAAAACCGAACGAACGAACGGAAGGAAAATAAAATAAGGGGAACGCGAACTAAAAGCAAACAACTTGTTGTTTGCGGTCTATGCCGAGTCTAAGTCTTTAATTCTTCTGTTTTTCGGCCTTAAATTTGTTTACTTTTTTATGTTTTTTTTTATAGTTGGTAATCGCTTTTGCCTGTTCAATGCAGGTCAGAGTTTTTTAACGATATTGGCGAGTTAATCGACATCGAAGAGGATTTTGTTCGACACTGGACTGCAATACTATATGGTCAGTTGGCTATATAATATGCACTTGCACTTTGGCTATTTTCGAATATTTTCCCTTGGCTTTTCCGATTTTCCGACTGTCCGCTTTGTGAGGCGAATGCTCTGAGAGACGCGTAACGACTGGTGAAAATCGAGTGCGACCCGCCGCTATATAAACGATCGGCGACGGCGACGGCGACTGCGACGGCGACTGCGACTGCGGCTGAGGCAGCGTCTGACACAGTTTCTATGGTGTTCAGATTTTGCTTTATTCGCAAGAGCGCAAATATTTCAATTTATGACGCAAAAAAGCTTGAAAAATTCCACACAATAAGATAAGGGGAGCGGAACTTACCCGCGATTTTTGTTTTGCTCTCGAGGTTCGCAGTAAACAAAATCGGGGGTTATTGTTGTTGTTGTTGATATTGTTGATTCCAAATGTTGGGATAGGAACTCTGCAATGAGAAAAGAGGAAAAGTCTGCCTTTAAGTTCCGCTTGAAGGGGGGAATAAATAATCAAGAATATATTCTTGGGAAGTCTTGTGAAATCGTGATAAACAAACACCCTAAAAATAAGAAAAAAAATACAAAATAAACAAATAAAAATACAGTTTAATTCAGGGTATAAAGAAATCGTAATTAACAATAAAACTCTTTGGCACGGAATTTAAACAAGACCTAGGAGATGACCTCTTTATGGAATTTTTTGTATACAAGAAAATTCATATATTCACTCTTAAACATGAAAACTTTTTGTATTAAACATTAAAGTTATGATTAATTTTTTATAAAAATAAATATTTTTAAGGCTTGTGTAAAACAGGGTATTTTTCTTTCCTTTCTTTCCTACAATCCCACCCCGTGACTCTAAGCTATGATAAACGCTGTTATGATTATAAAACAGGCGCGCACGCAAATTGTTTGTTTGCTTACTTTGATTTTAGTTGCTAAATCTTATCGCTCTGAGTCAACTCTTGTTTATGGTCTATTTTTAAAGCTTTAGACTTCAGTGTTCGTCCCTTGAAACTCGGATTTTATAACTGACCGAGTGGAAAATTTGTGATGCTTCTCATACTTTCTATACTCGCACCTTATCTAACGCCACCCGCTGTGGCTTCGATTGAATGCACTCCCTCGGAGGGGGTGGTGACATGCATGCATTATGAATTTCCCCCCTTATCCGAAGCCATAAAGCGACTTGGAATAAGAGGGAGAGCGCCACTCATAATGCCAACTCTAGATGGGGCCAAGGTCCCGCGGGGAAAGTGACAGAGAAAGGGCTCAAGGAACGCTTGCCAACTACGTAAAAGTATTATTATAATAAACAGGGCGTTTATGTGGCCCAGGATATAATAAGTGTCACAAACTAATTGGCATCCAATGGGCTTTGTGGGGTTACAAGACAACAACTGTTTGTGTACAATAGAAAAAAATGAATAAATTACAGTGGGACTTCCTAAGCTTGAATACATAAATATTTAAAAATATTTAATTAAATAAATTGTTATTTATTTTTGGTCAGATTCTCCTCGGGCAATAGGAAATTGTAATTATATTTTACTGAATTAATAATTATATAAACAAAAAACAGTAAAATGTATTACACTTAACTAGAAATTACCAAAGATAGCAAGAAGAATAAGATGCGTAACGCGCTTAGATATTGTATGTTCATAAAGGCCTCTCTCTTACTTTTTAATAAAAATTCAAAAGAGTTTTAGGCTAGCTAATTATGTAGTTGTCAAATTATTGAGAGCAACATGGAAAATCACAGACTGTAGCTAGTGAGCTCCCCTATTACCTCTCTAGGGCATCTACTGTCGTAGGCCTAGGTCGCCTTGGCAGCTGGCTCACCTGATCCCATTTTGATCGAGGGCCTCAGCACACACACAAAACAATGCCAAATGCCCGGCGCTTTTCTCTGTTGTTGTTTACTGATTGCGCCAACCAGGGCGCCCGCCACGCCCCCTTGCACCCACCTCCTTGCAGCTAGCATCGCTAGCTATGCCGTCTGAGTGGGCCGTTTTATATAGCTGCCATATAGACATATACATAGTTGAGAGATCTGTACTTCTGCGCCGTAATAAAATTCTTGTCGTGTTTGCCGAGATGTAGACAAACACTTTTTGGTGGTGCAATTTACATTAAGTATTTTGCACTAGCCAAGGTCATTTCTACTCATGAGAGCGAAACTAAAAAAAGTGCAATTGAATACGAGTATAGGGAAAACGCATGAGGTTTTCTGAGAATAACCACAAATCACAGCTGTATTTTTTTCATTTTTTTAAGATTAGATTTTAGAAGCCTTTTAAATTCATTAAAGCTATCAAGATTAAAGCATCTGCGTCTTAGTTATATGAACAAAGAATAAGGAATTATTAGTTTATTTATGATTATTATCGGTTGCGTTGAAGCATTATAATGTTGTTTGAATAACCTAAACTTTGAATTTATTGGGAGGTCTAAGCTTTAATTTAAGAAACTAAGAAGCACATTATTCACAGTCATATATGTAAAAATATATAAGGTAATAATAAATATTCAATATATTGACTTCATCCGTTAAAAATAATTAGACTGTTAAGAAACTAATATTTAATTCGAAACTAGAAACTTCGAATAGAAGATAATCAAAGGTGCAGCGAAAAGAAAACGTTTTTGCACTCCACGAAAACAAATTCAATTTAGAGGGCATATGCTTCACATAAACTATTAAATGAATAAACAAACATTTATTTATTAATTAATTAGTTAATGAATTCGATGCGCAAAAGCAAGTCAGGGCTGCGTGGCTGACGATTTACGAGGCAGGGCCAAACACCAATTAGGAGGCGACCGAAGAAGCAGCGTCGATGGATTGAAATTTCAGCGGAGCGGAAGCCAAAGTTCGGAGGTCGAATTGGCGGCCTTATTGGTCTCTGATTAGTCTCCGGACTTTCTCTTGACGTCTGGCTTGACGTCACTGGAGAAATGCGAACCGTACGTGGATTATTACTGAAACTAGTTCAATGTCGCCGTTCACCTCTGACGTCATGCTTCGGAGACATTGCTCATCCGCCAGGTTCGCCTTGCCGGCCGGCCTTTGGAAGTGGGAATGGGAAACGGAATTGTGAACTGGGGAGTGGAAAAGGTGGCGTCCACCACCACCCATGACCTGAGGCCTTCCAGGGGCTGCCTTGCGCCACGTGTCGCGTGTCTGGCGTGCGTATTTGTAAACAAGTGCAGTCGCCTGTTGGCTGTGTTGGTGAGCGGGGCTTTGTCCTTTTTACTATCAAAACAACAGCAAACTGATGCGCAGACGCTGGAAAGCCCTGGAAATTCCACAAGGAACAGAGGCTGGAATGTTGGGGAAGGCGAGGAAATCAGAACAAAGGGAAAGGGTGTCCAACAGGGGAGGTATATAAAAGTGAGCAAGCTTAAACATAAAAATTTATATATGTATAATAATATTTGCTATTCTTAATAATAAATAAAATAATTTAAAAAAAAATAAAACAAACAATAAATGTAAAAAGTTGTATTTTAAAACCCTCAGAGTTCTTAACTTTTGGTTTATAAACTTTAAATTTTAACTTAAAGCAAACAGCTTAGAATAATATTTCCCTTCAAGGAGATCGATACCCGTGACCACTTTCGCTGCCCCCCACTGTAGGTGGAGATGCCTCGCTTTTGCGCACTTTTATTGACCGTTTCTTTTGTTGTCTGCCGTGGCTGTTGCTGCTGCCACTGTTGTTGCCTGGCGACCGCAGGCAGTTTTGTTGTTGGCCAGCGCCTAAACTGCAACTCTTGTCAAATGGCAAAATCGATAGCGGGAGTTCGGATGGCCTCCCCCACGGGTTACTTATAGTATAAATCGAAAAAGTGTTACCAAACACATGGGGCTTACCTTAGGAATTCGATTTTTACTCGCTGGCAGGCTCTCACAGACACACTCACACCGGCGCGGGACGCACACAAACACACGAAAATCAAACGCCGCCTGCCGAAGGGGGTGGGAGCGAGTAAGACAGATGCAGCAGGAGGGGGCCTTTACAGCTTTTTACTCCAATTGTAGGAACCGTTATAGAAAAATAAAATCAATATAATCATTTTGGCGTGCATATTGAGGACAGTCATTGCACTATATCTTCGGGATTTAACTTTTCCGGATAGCTTCAAGGCTCAACTGGAATTGTGCAACCCGAAAAAAACGATTAGTTTTTATGGCGTTTGCGTTTGAGTGGCATTTAAGTTGGGGAGGCACAGAACTTTCGGGAATCTGCTAACAGCACTGAATTCTAGGAGAGTTTTGAGAACTCTGGCTTTTTTAGAAGTTTATCAAGTTATTGCGTTGTTATTTATATTTTGAATTGTCCTTTTTTCCCGAGGATGTGCTGCTGCTCCGTTGAACGTGGAAAACTCGACTGTGGCTTGGGTATTGAGTCAGCAGCAAGTCAAGTTCCAGGCCAATTTCCAGCAGCCTTCCAATCACCGCGGGAAGGGGTGCATTCGCATGAAGGCGACGTGGCAGTTGCCATGTCCTTAGAAGTTTCTCACGCCGATGTCCTTTGTTTGTCGCATAAAAGACCTCCCATAAAGTTATCTATGTCGGAAAATCCTAGAGATACTCAAGGAATAGCTTAGTTCGGAGTAACTGAGAAAGTAATAAGAGCAAAGGGGAGAGTAGGGAATATTCAAGCAACTGGCACTGATTATCTTTTATATAAACATAAATTTTATAGGATTTTGTAAGCTTGCAGACTAAAAAACAAGGAATATTTATTAAGATAGATGTAACATTATTTTTAAGCTTATTTTAAGAATACTTACAAGAAATTTCATAAAAATCTAACAGATTGATTCAAAGTTACAATAGAGTTGAAGTTGAGATCGTCACATTTGTTCAGACTTTAATGTCATTGATAGAATCAAAGTGTACAGAGAAAACCTGGACGAAAAATTGGAAAATATTCTGTTTTAAATTCAACGATGTCAATGCAGAATCTAAGCACTGTCGCACTCTGGCTACTGCCAATGTTAATCCTGTCAAGCGTGGGGCCATCCGTGAACAACAAGGCTAATAAATCTCCAGATGTCGAGGTTCCCTGGAGCTGGGAACAATATGAAAAGCAAGACCAAAATGATGGGTGGGACCAGCTGCCTCCAGAGTCACGCTACCTCCACGATATCCAGGATACCAAGTTATTATTCAAGCAGTTAGACGACCTCGATCGGATGGAGAATAAGCCACAAAATCCTAGCAAATTGCTATATCCGAGCAGCTCCGAGACCCACAGTCATTTCAATAGTTTGCCAGTTGGATTCAAGACACACAATTCTAACCAGGACAAATATACAAATTTCCTTGGCCCATTGGACTTTGGGCTAATGGACGCTGCAAGTGTGGAGCAATTCGAGAAGATTAAGAGCTACCAGCCGGCCAACAATTGGAATGAAAAACCCTGTGAGGGTAAGTCTAATATTTTTGTCAAACTATTAAGGAAGAATGCTGATCGGCGTCCCCCAGGTGCGCCAAGGACTACGGCAAATCCTTCCTCCACCAAAACCACCGCCGTTATTCGCCCCTCGACCTACTGTCTGTCAGAACCCTCACCTTTTCGTCTTGCCACCTCCAAGTGTCCAGCTTCAGAAGCTCCCACAACGTGTAAACCTCCGCCGCCTTCGTCTACTACAAAACCAACTACTAGAAAAGGCTCCAAAGTTTCCAAATGCCGCAAGAAATCAAAAAAACTGTCATCGAAAACGGCCAAGAATCTCCTGGAAATTATTTTAGCCACCAAGCAAAATGTTCTTTCAGTGCTAAAAGCCCTAAGCTACCTGGAGATGGAGGTGCTGAGTCATTCCCCCGATGAATGTCATCCTCAGGACTTTAAGAAAAAACAATCCCAGCCGAAAAAGAAGCCTGATGAGCAAATGGAGAAACTACGGAAGCCCTCTTCGTTAACAGATTCCCACCCCTTCTTTTTTGGAATTCGACCGGCGAGCCAAATGGAAAGTGACTCCGACATGGTGTTGGCTAGGGAGGAGGAGCTAAAGCTGAAGAGTCGGGTGTGGGAGGAGCATCAGCAGGAGATGAGGGAAATGCCGTCAAGTAAGTCAGGCAAGTTTCACATGGCTCCACAGGAAGCCGTTCGACTGGAGGACAGACGGGAGTCTCAATTACCACAGAAACCACCTGAGCATAGAAACCCATACAAACATCTTCCCAGAAAGGATACCTCTGATTTTGGACCCACTTGGTATACATCTGACTTAAGTGGAGAGCATTTTAGTATATAATCTACTGCAAGACCCGCTGCAGATTCTAAATAAGAAAATAGGCATAAATTGAAGTTGAAGTTGGCCTTCCTAGTTTTGTTTTTTATATTCAATTATAAAATTAAAATTGTTGTTTGTAATGTATTATGTTCTATTAAAGCCAAATATAACAAAATTAACATTTCTCACTTCTTATTTGAGTGGCAAATTTATTTATCAAATATTTTGCAATAAAAATGGTTAGTTTCGTTTTATTATAATTTCAAATATAGCGCGAAGAGTCTAGAGCTGCGCTGGTCGCACTGAAAAAGCTTACCATGTTGGTGTTGCCAGATAGCTGCCATTTATCGATATCATATTATATTTTCGAAAACATCGATACTACCACTTTAACTTTTACATTTTAACACTCTACATGAGAATTCGACTCCAAGCATGTAAAATTGAAATTCAGAGTGACCAAGGTAAAAATACCAAATTTCGCGATCTCGGTATTTTGATATACTTACATTTTACATTCTACATGAGAATTCGACCCCAAGCCTGTAAAACTTTGTTTTGACATTTTACTTTAAAATTCAGAGTGACCAAGGAAAAATTATCAAGAAATATCAAATAAAAATATCGCGATTTCGATATTTAGGCAAATTTCACTACATTTCACTAGCCGCCATTTCCAAACTGTCAAAAGGCTCCGTTGCTTCTTTTATTTTATGTTTAAAGTTTACAAGTTTCTTTTTATCGTACAATAAAATATTGTATGCAAAACCCAACACATATTCGAAGGGCAAAGCGGAAGAAATTAAAATCAGCAAGAGGCCAAAGAGGAATAGAAAAAGCGCATTCGGCGCCATCATATTTTCCGTTCTCGGAAAACTTTAATTTTGCAGACTCCAGTGCATATCTCTGTGAGATATTAATTTTATTTACTGTTTTATCAGGTTAGTACAAGCGCATTTTATGTGTATTGCGTTCCCGGCCTGTGGAATTGTGGAATCCCACCCCAAGGAAATAACGGCGCTTTATACGAATGAGGAAAGCAAAGAGACAAAGAGTTTCGGATTGTTGCAAGACAAGCACATTTATACATTAGAAGATAAGTTTGTTTAAATCGCTCGATTCGAAGCTAGAATAAACAAATGAAAGTGCCTGCATTTCGGCTGCTGCGCCGCCGCTATGCTTGTCTTCTTTCTCTTTGACTTCGCCATTCTTATCGTTCTCTTTCTTGCTCTTCTGCGTCTATTTCGTGTTATCTGTGTGCGGTTCTATTCTTGTTGTTGCTAATTTTTTGGCACGATTTGCTCCGCTGTTTCTGTATTTGTGGGTGGCGGTGGGCGCACGCATTCCACACCACTTGAATCATGCTCAATGGGTTAAATAATTAATGCTTCTCTTTCTCCGGCCTCCCCGCTAGATTCGTTGAACGGATTGAGATTACAATGGCCACGGAGAAGGAAAAGGCCCTCAAGAATATTGGCGCCGTTGTGAGGGCACTGACGGTGTCCATCAAGCCGCCGGTCACGTTGATGTCCATCCTGAAGGACTACAAGGGAATCGAGGGCGAACCTCTTCCTTTTCGCAAGCTGGGCTTTGCGACAGCCGAGGATTTGTTGTGGGCAACGAATGAGTTCAATATCCAAAGGGTCGGCAATGAGGTAAATATATAGTCTAACATCATATTGTCAAACTGTTCCGATTCGATTAGCCTTTCGCTTTCGTAGGTACTTTTAATTGTTGCCAAGATTCTTTGCGAATAACTGCACATCGAAATTGTTTCATTTACCCGCTCTCTTTCTCTCTTTCTCTCTCGCAACCAAACTTGCGTTCACAGTGCTGTTGGTCTAGCTTATTTCAAGCTAAATTAAGCATTTTCAGCAGAAATTGTATTTTGATTGTTAATAAATGAGACTTTTATATGTCGAATTTAAGTTAAGCGCATCAAATACTTTCAGAAAAATGTATTCTGGTTCTTTTAAATTTTATTGGCCTGTGTTATATACAGTAACTACTGTAACAGTTTAACTATAAAGTAGCCAAGTGGACATCCCTCCGCTGACAGGCAAGCTTTTGGCGAGGGCGCTTTAGCTTCAGCGGCGCCGCTTTCAGTTTGTTTTCTCTTTCTCTGGCTGAACGCGGTGAGCCGCTGCTGCTGCTGCGCTTCTCTTTCCTCCCCCACCGTCCACGGGGCTGCCCATTCAAGGGGCAACGTGTCAACAGCGTCTTCCTCTTTTCATCTTCGCCGTCAGAAGTGTAAACAATGGGTACCTAGTCTAGTTAAGGTTTTTCGCGGGCCTTGGCTTTCCTCGAGCTTTGCTTTTTATTTGTTTCTTATTTTTTTGCTACAATTCGTGCTGATTAAGCGCTTTATAAATGCAACCGAAAACAACAACAAAATGAGTGTAGTAACACGAAAATCGAAAATGCCAGCAATTTAAACTTTTATTTCGCGTGCGACTGTGTGAGTCGTCCGTGTGATTGCATGGTGAAAGTGAATGAATGCCGTTTCCTCCTGTCTTCGTCCAAATGGCTACACTTGAACTTTTTGCATTGTTCCTAATGTAAAGTCTATGTTCGCCTTGCAATGCACTTGGCGTTCGCTCACCTGTGGGCTTGCAGGCCTGTGGGCGGTGCTTCCGGCCTGCTTCTTGTTATGCCAAATCGATAATCGGGCATCCAAGAGATGCAGCCACGAAGTAAACGCATGGAAGCCAGTTGATATTATTTAAAATAATATAAGTAGTATATTATATATTATTCCACAATATTATTTACTGTGTAAACAGCGGGCACTGTATATAGAGCGATTGCAATTAAATATAAACAATTTAAATGTGTCGCCACCGAGTCAAGCGCTCTCTGTGCATTATTATCACGTCTTGAGCTTCAAAGCCCTGCCCATATCCAGACCCTCATTGCTCCATTGGAGCTGTGACCCTATAAAAATCTCAGTGCTGAATCGCAGCTCACACACTGAATCACTCGACTGTGTGTGAACGTATAAAAAATTATAACTTCAAACTGCTCCGATTTCTAAACAGCAACCCAGCACTTGAGTAAACAGGCTTGGCTGTAAAATAGCTTGGTGTGCAGTTAAATGTGCCATATTGGATTATCCAAAGCCAAGAGTTGTCCAAGCGGATCGGCTTTCCCTTCCAAGAAACTAAAGAAAGCGAATGCTATCTAGGATTGCCTTTTTGAAGCCCAAAACGCAAAATGTTGCATAATAAGAAAGAAAACCTTTGCTATCTAAAATTCTTCAAATCTCCGGATTAAACATATTAATTAAAACATTTCTTCTTCTTTATCATACAGATCATCATCAGTGCGAAATATAGTGCTAAAACTGAGCATATTGCGTCTATGGTCAGAGCGCAAAAGAACAGCACAAAGAACAAACCCAAGCCCAAGCCCTCCTACCCCAACAAATATAACAACAACAACTACTATCCTCAAGCGCAGCAATACCATCGTCCAGCGCAGCAGCAATATTATCAGCATCAACCACAGCAACGTTACTTTCCTCCACCACAACATAACGCTTTGCAAATTTTTCAAAACGAATTTAACCATATTCTCCAGCAGCAGGAGAAGTTTGTCACGCAGAAGTGCTTCGAGGAGAAGCAACGCGAAGTAGATAAGCTGAAAAACGATCTAATCAGGCAGCAGGCAAATTTGGAAAAGGATATAAGGAATAGGCTCACTAAGGAGCTAGAGACTCGGAATAAAGAACTTGATGCCAAGATAGAAAAAGAGGTTGCGGCGCGTTTGGACACTTTAAAAAAGCAGCACGAAAGTGAACTAAAAGCACTTGTGGCATCATTGGAAAACTCCAAAAAGGATTGCATGAAAAAGGAGTGTCAGAAGAGCACAGGGACAAAGAGTACGAGTCAGGACAGTAAGAACTCAGAGCTTAAGGAGCAGCAACGGAAGTGCGAAACCCGGAAGCAGGAAATGGAGAAGGATCGAGCTCCGAAATCCAAAGGACCTACAGCCATGCGTGCCGCACATATGGACCAGGAAACGATCTTGATCACTGTACCAAATGATAAGATTGGATCCACCATTAACGGTCATGGTCAGAGCCGTATTCAGAGCAATGGGCAGAACAAACAGAACGGGGGCAACCCGCCGCTGCGAGCCATATTGGGCAATAGTGCATCTCACCGTCCGAACGCACCAAGTGTCGATGCCGATTCGTCTGCCGCCCGCTTTAAGCGGCCGTTGCATCCGCGCGTGCTTCACCCAGGACAGATGCGCCCTACTTCCGTATCCGTGAATGATAGACTTAAACTTAAAGCGCCACCCCAGGCTACGACACCGGTGGTGACTACTATCACGCCACCCGACTCGCCGGAGAACGCGAAAACCAAAGGAGAGACACAGCCGGAAGATGTACTAAGGGTGACGAATCATGCTCCTAAGATAAATAACTCCACGCCGAATACCAGAAAGACCGTCAACTTCAAGTTCAATCCAACGTACGACGCCGTTTCGTCTTTGAATCTGTACTGCGAAGCCCATGGCTTTGAGAAGCCGACGTTTAATATCTTCAATACGCCGCCGCGTCTGAATTGCTCCGTAAGGATTGAGGGCGACGTCTACAGCAGCTATCCTCAGGAGTTTGCGAATGAGGAAGCTGCCTACCAGCGCACAGCCCAGATCGCCATTGAACGGATCAAGCACACAGAATCACGACAACGGCTCTCTGTCTGCACGGTCAACAATGAGGAGTTCATCGAGGGACTGTATCAGGAGTTGCTTAAGTACCCGCACGGTATTCTGGGCCACAAGCTAGAAGATTGGTATGGCAGGACCTTTGGGCACCACCTGCCCAGCAACTGGTACGATCTGATCATAGAGTCGAACAAGATTCGCGTGGAACACGGCATTAATCCGCGGATCATTCTGTTCGCCAACGATCCTGGATCCCCGGTTCCGGTTCGTATCAACACGTCCACCACAATGCCAGAGCTGGTGCTGCCCTGGCAAGTGAACGAGGGCGGATCGCACGATTGGAATATGTACATCAGCCACTGCATTTCGACGACTGAAGTTTGGGCCCGACTGATTGATCAGATCGGAAAGTTGGATGAGCTGACAACGCACATGAGCCGACACATGGCTGTGCCTCACTACCGCCAACAGGTGTTTGATCCTCATGTGCAGGAGCTTTACCTGGTGGAGATCCGCGAGGGCTGGAACCGTGTTCGTGTGATCTCCGTAGATGCGGAGCAGCAAAATTGTCGTTGCCACTTTGTGGACTTTGGAGATATTGCACAGTTCTCGTTTGAGGAGCTGTTCCAGTGTCCGGCCCAGTTCCTCGTGCTGCCGGCCCAAGCAATTTGTCTAAGTTTGTATGCCCTGGACAAGTTTAGGGATCATCCTCACGCTCAGCGTGTTCTGATTACCGAACTGGAAGGCCAGACGGTGGTGGCCCGTGTGCTTACTAGCCAGAAGCAGTTCCTCGAACTTGGCGGTGCTGCTCAGGGCATAGTGGGGAAAGGCAGGCGACAGGCATGTCTGGTGGCCACTCTGTACGACACATCCACCGCCGAGGACGTCCACCTAAATGATTTGGTGGCCAGTAGGATCATTAAGAGTACGCCGGCGCCTACACTCAATGATGAACAGAATATCGGAAAAACCACACCCATTTTTGTGACGCACATCACCGAGGACGGCGATTTAATGGTACTGCTCCGCAACGACGACTTGAACTTTGTGGAACGTAGCATTGCTACCACAGTGGCTGAATTGGGTGAAAACGATCGTGTACAATACCCTGATCTGCTCCATGATCGCCATGTATTCGTCTGTGACGAATCCGTGGGTGGCCAGAAGCAATGGTATCGCGGGCGTCTGGTGGCCAAGCCCCAGAATCCCGAAGAGGAGACTTTCGACATTTACTACATAGACGATGGACGGCAGCGCAAAACTCACATCTCAAACATCTATCGATTGGAGGCCAACAACCGAGCTCTGGCCTCGTACCCTCCACAGGCGCTGCCTGTACAGCTGTACGACGTCCCGGAAATCACGAGTCACATGATGGGACGTCTGCGAGCACAAATGCCGCCGCGCAGCGAAGCTTTGGTAGGTCTATCTTAATATTTTAATAGTATTATTTTAATTGCATTTCTACTTCCTCCTTCAGCTCAAAGTTGTAGGCAACCGTATAAAGCCCCTGGTTAAGGTATATATCCGCCAGGGTCCAGAATCGATGTACAGTAGTGTGAACACCGGCCTTCGAATGGAATTCGAAATTCAGAGGTAGGTGTTGTACTTTTAAGTTTTTTGTGTAAACTGGCCATTCATTCTCATTATGATCATTGTCAATAATTTGCATCCTCAAAAAAGCCACTCACACACTACAACCATCTAAAACGAACCTCTGGTTAATGCTAAGTTTTTATTAGTGCTTTCGATAAACTGGAGCTGTCTTGCTAACGAAAAAACATCTTCGATAATGAAACTACTGTAAGCTAACCTTAAGTCATTCACATCTTTGTAAATAGTCGACGAAATATATTCATGAGTTGTCATCTAACTAACCCGATAAGCCCAAGAGTGCAAATGTGTTTTTCATACCTCCAATCCAACCACCTGGCTAATCCCTGATCCCCTAGCACCCGTCCCTGCAGTACGACTCGTCAGGAGTCTTTGGATGATCTGCAGTCGAATACCAGCATTCAGATGCCTAGACGCGGCAGCTTCAGTTCCGTGGTCTCAAGTCAAAGCAGCAGCAG
This sequence comes from Drosophila lini, assembly GCA_018905715.1. NCBI lineage: Eukaryota > Metazoa > Arthropoda > Insecta > Diptera > Drosophilidae > Drosophila > Drosophila lini. Next base: position 42,414 of record JAEIIL010027110.1, on the reverse strand, counting down.
CGACCTTGTCGCCTTCACATCGCCGGCGACACCTCAAAAGGCATCCCCACAACGATCAGGAGCCACAACATTTTCGACACTCCTGCTTAAAGATTACGAAGCCATTCCGGCCGTGGGCGCCTATTTTGAAGTGCGCGTATCCCTCTCCATAAATCCAGGACATTTTGCAGTGAGCACCTGGGACCTAGTTTAATTGAATTGTTTTTAATATAATTTGAAAATCCAACTGCGCAGGTTCAACCTTACAAATGCTACAATCAGCTGCAGTGTTTGATGAAGGATCTACAAGAATATTGCAAGGGAAAGGCAGCCAAGGGAGTCAAGCCCTCCCAACTGGCCATCGGCGAAGCCTATGCTGCGCCCGACAGTGAGGGCGTTTATCATCGGTAAGTTTATTACAAATAATCCGAATGTATCCATCAATTATCTTGATTTTCTTGCAGCGTAAATATTCGAAAAATTTACGACGAGATTATTCACGTCAGTTTCGTGGACGTGGGCGACGATGGTGTGGTGGCCTGTGATCAATTAAAAACACTCCCGCCGGAGTTGAGGAAGCTGCCCAAGATGGCGCTGCCAGCTCAATTATATGGTGAGACTTACAAAAAACTGCTTTCCCTCAAATTACTAATCTCAGCGGTTCCTCTTCTTTGTTTTTTGTAGGCATTCAACTGGCAGATGTGGTCTGGAGCCATGAGAACTGTGTCCGATTCCGCAAGCTAACGCTGGGCAAGATGTTTATAGGAATTGTGCGCCGCCTGCAGAAACAAAAGGATGAAACGCGAGCGCTGTGCTTGGAGCTGATCGACACATCCACACCGAAGGATATTAAGATGCACGATATTCTCATTAGCGAGAACCACGCGCAGCCGGAAACAAAAGAAGTCTGAGTTGGATTCTTCAGAAGCTGTTCATGTTTATGTTTGCTTAATCATAGTCTTAGCCTAAGTACATATAATTTATTATGAACATACATTCCGCAACAATAAACTAAGGATTTTGCTATCGAGAGAATGGGTGCACCTGATTTCCTGCTTTGATGTTGGTCTTCACCGCCGACGGGGCCTTGCCCAGCTGCTGCTGCACATTGCCCGGACTCATGGCGGGTCCGCCCATGGGAGAGGGTGCACGGATGGAGGGTGGAACCATCATGCCTGGACCAGGTCCATAGTTGGTCAGCTTGAGGCCCTTGCCCATGCCAACGGCGGCGACAAGTAGCTGTGTGTCCGCCATACTACTCGTCTGTTGGATTCCAGTGCGCGAGGAGCTTTCGATCTCCCACTCTTCGCGCGCCTTGCTCACCATGTCCAGGACGTGCGAGACGACCTTGTTGTACTGCGTGACCTGCTTCATGGCCGCATCGTTTGTGAGATTGGCCGCCTTCTGCTCGTTCTGCTGCATTTTCTGCTCGGTGATCGGATCCGGCCGGGTGCGTAGATAATCCGGGACAATGTCGTGCGAAAAGACCGGCACCCGACCCTCTGTGATATTGATGAGCGTGTCGTCCCGATCCATGGAGACCAGCAAAGGCAGGACGGTGCGATTTCGCAGCGGGGGACACTGCTCCTTCGCCAGAATCTTGGTCAGTCCCGTGAGGTGACTGGAAATAATCGCAAAGTTGTCCAGGAACGTTGGCCAGTTGATGGTCTCGTACTCCATCTCCAGTTTTTGGATCATGGAGAGCACCGCCAGCTTGAGGTCGTTTAAGCGCTGGAGGACGGTATCCAGCGTCATCTCAAACAGCTTTTCATCACGCTGCATTTTTGTTTATTTAATTATAGTTTGTAATTTTGGTTTATTTCACAAGAAAACAGACAGTGTGACCTGTGCGGCATTTGTATATTAGCAATTCGGTATTTTGGTGTCACTAGTCACGACTATCGCATAAAATTGGTGTTCTGGAAAACCGACAATGTTGGGTTTAAATTTAAATGTTGGGTTTAATATATCTTCAGCATCAACAGCCGAAGATTAATTAATTATTATTATTTATGATGTTATTCATTCAGTCGTATATGGTCTCTAAATTATATAATTATTAAAGTCATCAGATAGGGCCCCACGATATTCCATCGTTCCTATTTCGAAGATGGTTTCCCCTTGTGGTACCACGGCATTTTTCTGCTTGCCACATACGGTCTGACTAACATGGCCGCCGCAAGTCCATGAAAAAGAAAAACTCTTCGCCGTGTTTTTTGCCATCAAATCCCCACAAAATCTCGAAAAGCGTGCACGCAAACGTTGCCAAATGTAAGCAAATTAGTTTAGTGTCTGTTTACGTCGTTTCTACAATCGCCAGAGTTTAATATCGGTTACTAATGCTGTCGTCGGGAGCCCCTCTGCCTCACTCTGTCTCGCTCGCTCGCTTGTTCGCTAAGAGTCCCTCTCTCGTGCTGACAAAGCAAATAAATTGGTGTTGGTGTGTGTGTGTATGTGCGTGAAGCAGAAGCAGAAAAATGGAAGATGAAGAAAATGCAAGTGTGAAACAATCGTGCAAGTCGGTTGGATATCCTGCTCTCTCGCCCGATTTGGATTCGGATCTGGCTATCTCTAGGTCGTTTCCTCCCGCGGCGCGTTATGGGTTGAATACGTGCATTCCCCTCCCCTCGCCTCGCTCCCCTCAATGGCAGCCGGAACGTGTCCGGTTACTCTGCGTTTTGAGCTCTATCTCAATCCCTCGTCTTCGCATATCTTCACGCTGCCCCGCGCTCGGACAATCACAGACTCGCTCCTGAATCTTTATATTTCCCTCTATCTTTCTCTATGTTGCTGTTGATGTTGTTCCTTTTTGTTGGCCATTTCTAATGCTCTCTTACATGTTTCTATATATCAATTGTAATATATTTGCAGCTTGTGTGTATGTTTTTGAAATGGTAAAGTGTGTTGTCGCGTAAATACGGGTAATAAACACGAAAAACGCCTGGGCAATAAACGTGCGCGATTGTTGCCAGGCCGAAATCCCCGAATCCCGAGTCCCGTATCCGCAAACCGCGATGGCGTCGCGCAGGCGCGCCGAACTGAATCCCAAACTGCATATGGACAGGCAGCCAACGGCTGCCCGCATAACAGGTACCTGAAATCCACCATTCCACCAACAAGCAGCAACTACTACTAGACCTAGAACCTGGGCTGGGGAATGCCTACATGCATACCTCGCCGGGATTAGCGATTTGCGATTCGCGCTTAGCCATGTCCTAAGGACCCTAATAAATGCATAATAAAAGGGCTTCCCGGGAAAGCGGATCGAATCGAGGCGAAACGCAGGCGCTGCCAAAACCGTAGCTGACCTCTCTCCCATCTCAACTTGCAGATCCTTCATTACCCGCTGGCAAGCGACGCGAGATTGACAACGTCATGAAGAAGGCTCGCGCCAACACCACCAACGACTACTGGGACAAGAAGCTGATCGAGGCCGAGGAGAAGGACCCGAATCGCTGGCGTCACACCGGCTACAAAAAGATGTACATCCAGGGCGAGAGCAGCTCCGGCGAGAGCGATCGAGACCGCGACCGTGACCGTGACCGTGATCGTGAGCGCGAAAGTCGGGACCTACGTGAAGGTCGCGAGGGCCGGGATGCCCGCGAAGGAGGAGCGCCTCCCTATGGCCGTTATCCGCCAGCTGGAGCCGGAGGACCTCCGCCCGGGCCACCGCCACCGCGTTATGGCCGGTCCCGCTCACCGCACTCTCGGAGCCGATCCCGTCTGCGCAAGTCCCCACCGCTGTCACCGCCACCGCGTCGCCGATCGCCGCCAATGCCTATGCATGGCTTGGAGCGCCGCGGCGGACCGCGTTCGCCGCCGATGCCGCGTTCGCCCAACAGCCACGACGCCATGATGCGTCGGCCGGGCAATGGCCACGGAAGGCCACGGTCACCGCCGGAACCAAGCTCCTCCACGTCGCTGCGAAGGAAGCCGAATGCGTCGCGTTCTCCGCTGGGCCGTCGTCGCTCGCCGCCGCTGCCTCCGCCGCCGTCGTCGTCTGGTATGGATAAGCGGGGCGGCGTCACCCATATTCTGCCGCGTTCAAAGCGTCCGCCATCGCCGCCACCAAGGGTTAGTAGACAAGACAAGATCTGGATTAAATATAAAATGCAGATCAATCATTTATAAAAAATACTGTCATTCTTTCAGCACACAATGCGTTCGCGTTCAAACAGTTCGATGAGCAGCAGCTCGGATGACTCCTGTTCCCTCTGCTCGCCTAGCCATCGGCATAGATCTCGGTAAGTCAACAGATTACTAAGAACTCGCACATTTCTTTACTAATGCTTTTATTTCCTTTGCAGATCTCGTGGTCCGCGTTCGCCGCCACCCAAGCCACGTGGCCATTATCGTGCGGGGGCGCCGCCGCCCCCTCCGTCGGATTCACATGGCCGCATCCATGGTCGACCAAGTACCCCACCGCCCGTGCGCGGTGGTGGTGGCAGTTCGGTATCTGCAATGGAAAAGTATCGCCAGGCGAAAATGCGTCACATCAGTCATGAACGCGGGTCCTCGTCGGATGCCCACATGAAGATCGCGCGCTCGTCTCGCCATTCGCCGCCGCCGGAAGATCCGCGTCTTAAGCATCGTCCTCCAGAGCCACCAGAGCCCGCAGCAGCGCCAGCTGGAGCGCCCACCGCGCAGGCCAAAAAGAAAAAGAAGGAGAAGGAGGTGGGTAACAAGAGATATGTTCAATGGCATCGATAACATATTAACATATCATATTGATTCTTTCCAGATGAGGCCACGAATTAAAATTGAAGGTGAGAAACGCAAAAAGCATCCGACCGGGACGGCTAGTGGAGCCGGAGCTAACGCGGCGAACTCCTCCTCCGATTCGGACGACTCGGGCGATTCAAGCGATGAGGTGGGCTCGCTGCCCACATTCTCGGCCACAACGCGTTTGACGCTCTCAGAGCGATTCGGAAAAATGGCGCAGTGGAGCATTGATCGCAGCAACATGGAGAACATGCGCATCACCAAAGACTCCGCCGGTGGGGCCCTCAAAGTGATGATTGAAGAGGGCCTGGAGTCGCCGCCGCGTCGTTATTCGTACTCGCCAGCGCCGGCCGGGCACTTTCCGGAGGAGTTGGCTACCACAGCACCGTCGGGAATGCTGTCGTGGGATGATGTGCGCGTCCGTTACGAATACTACAAGAGTCGTGGTTATCTAAGGGATCTGGATCTAAAGGTAATTAAAATAGTTATTTTAAAAATGCCAATACTAATGCACGTAATTTTATTTCCAGGACTATATCAAGTGGGAAGAGTGGTGGTATAAGTACCAGGAGTGGTTAAAACAAGAACGTTACTATGAGTACTGGGATCGCAGTCAGCAATTGCGTAGAAGGCGCAAGAAGCTGCCGGTTACCCAGCGGTTAAACTAACAGCCCTCTTGTCATCCATCCCCCGCATCCTAATCATTTCACTTTTTCTCCCTCTAGATTCCTCACTCTAAAAAAAACCCATTTATTATTGATCTTTTCTTTCTTTTGTGTTTTATCTCAAAATTTTCCCCATCCCATAAAATCCCTTTCGTACATTTTAAATGTATGAAACTGCATTTGTCTGCTTATGTATTTAATAACTAATTACAAATATCGGACAAGCGCCGATGGCGGGGTTGATTTTTAGCCTGCTTGTGGCATAGGGATAACATTAACAATGAACTTTGTAAGTTTTTTGGAGTGCGCGTCGTTTAATACAACGCAGACTCTTGAACACTTGTAAACGCATTAAAAATAACTACCACTATAAAAACCGTGTGTTTTCCTGGGTGGCCATTTCGTTGTGGGGTTCTGTTTAAGGATTTGCATTTGCAAATCTGTAGAAAGAACAGGGTCAGGCTGCTTCACTAGGAACCTTAAGCAATTCAGCCCAGGAGATAAAAACTAAGACACCATAAATAAAACGGTTAATACTTAAAGATAAACGGATACAATTATCTTTCTTTATTAATATTAAATCCATGCAATGGCTAAAGAATTTAATTGACAACTGAGGCAGTCTCTTAATGATCGTCGCAAGGAGGTGTGAACTTGAAGCTCCGCAGCGTGCCAGCCTTTAGGCGTTGTGTGACACTTCTGACTGCTGCGGGCCGGCCGCCTGCAAGCCCTCTTCCTCGGCGCGCTGCGCAAATAGATCCACCTTCTCGGACGCGCCCATGCCATTAAAAACAAAGTTAGATCGAGTGGTGGCCGCCAATCCAGTGCTGCTTGAGCTGCCGAGCACTAGGCGCGGCTTCTTGATAACTGAGCACTGAAAGGGGATTTAATTATAGAATGTGTTTTCCACCTTGTCGGCCTGCGAAAACAATTCCGCGCATATTACGCACTTTAGGTTCAACATTTTGGCAACACAATGTCCAACTTGAGAAATTATAAAAAGACAAGCAAACAAGCAAACAAAATAAAACAAATTGTACAATATAACTATAATGAATACACAACATTGTGTTTTAGATATCTTAAAATTAAGTTTGGAACTTTAATATAAAGTTTTTTATGATTTTTTTTTTTTATGGAGTAAAAGATTTACATAATTTGCCTGATACTAATAAGAATGTTGGTACCACATTCGGGGGCTCTAACTTTTTTAGTTTCTGGGAATTTACAAGGTGCTTATTCGGTTGAGCCGGACAACCGGAGCACGGACAAGCCTAAATACATACATAGGTTGAAATATGGTGTAATATGGTATATAAATCAAAACTTTCAAGAACAATTAACATTTAAAAAATGTATTTATGTACATATGTATGTATGTATTACAAGTGATACCTAAACTAATTTATTAAATGTTTTCGGTACTTTCTTGCAAAATAAACAGAAGAAACAAATGCAAAATATAATTAAATTATATTATTAAATATGTTTACGACCGCAGTTTGTTCCGCTGAAAACGCCAAAACTGCGAAATTTGGCGCGAATTCCCGGAAAAAGGCGCGCTTTCGCGCCGTCTGGGTACACTCNAACGCGAACACCCTCAGATTGCCCGATCTGGCACTTTTGGTCGCTGGGACCGAAAAGTCTGGCAACATTGGTAGCTGGGACCGAAAAGTCTGGCAACACTGGTCGCTGGGACCGAAAAGTCTGGCAACATTGGTCGCTGGGACCGAAAAGTCTGGTAACTCTTTAGTGCGAGCGACCAGCGTTGCCAGACTTTTCGGTCCCAGCGACCAATGTTGCCAGACTTTTCGGTCCCAGCGACCAAAAGTGCCAGATCGTCAGTGAACGAGCGACCAAAAGTACCATATCGTCCGTTCTTATCACCGCGGGTTCTAAACTCAGCTATTTAGGACCAAAAACACAGCTTTTCAAGGTACTAAAATCCGTAGGACTTCTTAGCTTTCTTAGTTCATGTGCCTCATCTTTTAGCCATCTAGCGTAGCTTTTTCGAACCAAAAAACGGAGCTTTTCAAGGTCAGATATTTTTGAATAAATAATTCCAACGAAGAAGACTTGGCGACAAAGTCTAAGGGGTGTGGGGGGAGGAGGCACAACTGCCACCCAAACCCTACTGGTTGTCAATGCTGTGATGTGCACGCAGCGTTTATTTGACGGCATATAAATTGAAAAATTCACATAAAAATGTGTAATTATTTGGCATATTTTCAATTTGCACAAAGGCGAAAAGGGAAACCGTCGGCTGAAGGTGACACGCACACGGACGACATACGTAGGTGGGAAATCCGTGCTCCAGGGCGTGATTTCCGTGCACAAATTAGCTCCTTTTCGCAGGGGATCCGGGGGTCCGGGTATCCTGGGGGGTGGCGCTGATAATCTGATTACGCCCGGGATGTGGAGGGGCGGTGCTTAATGCTAATGTGTCGATATCGAGCTTCTGCCTGGCTAATTGCGGTCGGCGGGAGGGGAGGACTAAGGGCGTGAGCGTTAGCTCCATGGATTATCCATTGAAGCGGACTTAAAGCCATCTTGAACTCTAGGGGCAGCAGTCAGTTCACATGAACCCCTTCTCCGTGAGCGGAAGCCCAACCCCAATCCCCGGGCCATGTCCTAGCACAATTAAGCTCTAAATAACAACAGCGTTAAGCAGGCTTTAAGACCCGATTTGGCCCGCAGTCACCTCTCTAGAAACCCTTCCCTCGATCTCCACAATAAGGACGAAGAACTCGAGTAAAAGTCACGTCTAATTACACACATCTTGGAGCAGCTTTTTGACCTGGTTGACTGGGCTGGTGGTGGTCGGACGGTTTCACCAAATTGGTTTTAAAAGCCACAGGGGGTGTGAGAACGTGAGCAATTATTACGGCGGCGTAGTGGGGAGTGGCACAAGAGTGGCACAAGATTAGAGGAGCCAGAGGGCGGCATCCTCTGCCATAATCCTTTTATAATCCACACAATGCTATTATATGCTAAAAATGACAAATAAGTGTCACGAATAAATACAACAAATAGGGCGGGGGGAGTGAGGCGACGTCTGACAGACGTCCTTCGGCTAACAAAACGTCTTACAAACAGGCCTGTCAGCACTAAACAAAATTTGTATGTCTTTATGATTATTAAATATAATAAAAGCAGGTCCTGTCTGGAGGTCAAGTCGGTTTGATTGAACAAATTACCTCTTAAGTCTTGACAAGGAGCAGGCTGGAACATACATATTTATTATTTGTTTAGGTTTCATTAGAGTTTATTTGCTAGACAGTGTCTGGTCTTTGGAAGCTAAAATTATATTTATTTTGCTATCTCTTTGTATTTTTTTTTTTTGAGTGTGAAAAAGCGTGATGTGTAACTTTTCGCCAAGACCAAATTAAAATAATTGAGTTTGAGAGCAGAAATCAAGCAGGAAGACAGTTACCAGCGCTTGCAGCCCCACCAATCACGCACAAAGGCAAAGAATCGAAGCAGAAGATTGGGTGGAGAGGTCTTTTGAATTAACAATTCCTTTCAATTAAGTGCGCAACCCACAAAAAATTAACAAAAAAAAAAAAAAGTCTGACGAGCATAAAGGAAGAGGGGCTGGCTGCCAGCCACTGATATTTTCGTTCCAATAAAAATCAGCGACTGGGAGGATGCAACAGCGGGAGGCTGAATGGGATTCGGGAACCGGCGGCAAATGAATACGTTGCATATGTGAGGGCGCCGCACCCGGAGAGATGTACATAAATAAACGCCGACAGATAACAGACAGCTAAGGGGGAATGCTGGGGGGTGGCCGGGGCAGCGAAAAGGCGGTTGCATTGGGCGTGGCAGGGTCTAAAAATCAGCAGCAGCAGCAACTGTAACAAGTTTCGTGTTTCTTTTTACAGTTTCTTCGTTACAGTCAATCAGTTTTGCATGAGCGATTTCTTTACTCGTTTGCGCCAACTCTACAATTTACCCACACACATGCACACACATCCTGCCACGACTTTTCCCCTTTCTCTATGTGTATGCGTTTGGGGTAAATCCCCGTCTTTTTTTTTGTTTTTTTGTAGCAACAAAGTTAAAACGAGTTGCCTGTACTCGATGATTTAGCAATGAATTCGCTTGTTTGCAGCAAACTTCCTCGGTGTTTGTTTTTTTTTTTGATGCACAGGAAAAAAACCTTAAGAATTTTCATCTGAGAAGGTAGATTATTAAGTTATTGCAATTTTTACATCATTTAATGTTGTTAAAAACAATAAATATTGTATGAATTCTACGCTTTACAATTTGAAATTCATGGGAAATCAGAAGAATTATATTTCTATATTCTTTGGTTGTACTTGTCCTCTGAGAAACGTAGTCTTGATTTATTTTAGTAAAATCAAAACTATTAGAATTTAAGTTAAAAATTAAGAGTCCACTAGTCCACATACTTCCTCCATCTGAATTCCCTTAAAGCCACTTTCAATTATGTTTGGCAGGCTGAAAATCTCCTCAAATCCAGTTCAAAGATCAACTATGAGCCTTAAACGCTTGTCATTCCTCACCCAAGTCCCCCAGCAGTTTCGATCTCCTTTGCCACTCCAGGAGCTCGGGGCAAATCCCGGTCGCCTATCATTAACACTCACCTCCACCGCCAATTGGGCGAACTTTCTCCGGGCTATCTAAACTCCATTGTTGGGCTGTCGAGCCCTTTCTGTAATTAAAACCGAAGAAGAATCAAACGGAGAACCACTCAACAGCATACACACACACAGGCACACACAAGGATTTCCCCACGCATGGGAGGTGGAAAATTCTGCTACACAAACGATTATTCAACTTGTGGCCAAGTTTTCACAGTATCCAGAAACTCAGCTTGTCTTTGATTTTGTGTCTGAAGTTCAAATGTGAACGACGTGATATTTGCTTAATATATCTCCCTTCCTCAGCTTTCGTGACTGGGGCCCCTGGGGAGTTTTGGGGGATTTTGGGTTTGCACGAATAATTATTTGCCCATTTGGGGGGTGAAGTTTTGCCACGGCTCAGGTAATTTGCACAGACAAAAGACGATTACCACTAGACCAAAACAATTAGAATCGGAATCAATCGAAGCAAGACGGAAACAACGCCGACACACCACCTTTGGCAATCGGATATCAGGTAACCGATTCCGTTCGCAGAAAACCAGGAGTTCGGAATTCAAGTATCACGTTCGATTTGTTGGCCAGTTGCTGAAAGGTTTCATATTTAGCGGGATGAGTTGTAAGTAACATTTGTTATTTTCAAAAGGATCTTTAAGAGGACCTATAGATATATATAATTATTATAATAAGGTTATCATTTGGGAACTTGGTGATTTTTATCAGTACCTCAAAAGTTAAGATGAATATATAATAGAGGTTTCTGTTGATGTTAGCCCTTTATATTGACACGAAAGAAAATTAACATAGAGACAAGATCCCGTTCATAAATGATGTTTTCCCACATTCTATGATTCGCAATTATAGCTTTTTAATTTTTTAAGATTAATTTTAAGTAAGAAAAGTCAACTGAAATGATGTACTAATTTTTTTCAAAATTTCAAAAGGGGTTTCTGCGTTAAGATTAACAAAAATTGAAGAAATTGAAGAAAAAATCCTCCTCATATCTAATTGCAAACTGCAAGGCTTCCTTGCTGGTTTAAATTTGTATCTTTTATGTACATATGTATGTACAAACTTTAAATAAATAAATAACATACAAAAATCTGCTTACCATAATTTAATTTCTTTCTAAGCACAATTCTTTATTGTCATGTCAAAGATATATTTATAAGTATATTTTTTTTTAGGGATTTGATGTTTACCTTTTTATGGAACGCTTTATTTTAATCTGATTCGTTCCATTTATGTGCGCTCTCCCTGTTATTTTTACATCCCACATTTGTTTGTCCGCTTATTTTATTATTGTAGGAAATTTTAAGATTCATTTTCTCGTGCGCACATAAAACAGAAGGAAATCTCACATACACATAAAGCAGAGCTCATCTGCCACACACGGAATTTTCTGGAAATACATAATTTCATTATGTTTTTCCTCCCCGCTCTCCCCTCCTGGCATCGCCTGCAGCGCAAACTGTCAACACGGATTGTGCTCCCCCTGCCTCTGCCCAACCACTGCTCACCTTGTTGGCCCCCGACCCTCGTCCCCGCCTCCTTCTATATAGCCGTGGGCCGTTGGCAGATAACGGTTTACTTTCTTAATCTTTGTACATAATTTTTGCGACTTCATGTTACGTAACGTCGGCTGGATTCTGTCTGCGCCGCTTCTGCAGAATAACATACGCTCTCTTCCAGTCCTCACTCGAGGCATTTTGGCTTATCTGAAAGCCTCTGATATTTATTTAATTGTTAAATATGCCTTCTTTTGTTTAATGAAATTTTATCTGAGGAGGTTATTTTCAGGTTGAACTACTTGTGGTTTTTTGTTTGGATAATATACAAATTTAAGGCAGTGTTGAACAGATAACTGATACCTGAAAATTCCTTCATCACCCTCTAAACATTCATTTAAAAAAAAAATTATAAAAACAAAAAGAGTACTTGTACTACAATTTAAACAATATATTCAGTTTTTTAAATATTTTCAATATTTTTAAACTTAGCCTCACCTTAAATAGTATTTATAGGCTTTTGTATGAACAAACGATACCGATTGCCATGTTTTATCTGCTTATTGTTTTCCTGTTTGACTTCGTTTGTGATGTCCTTGGGCTTCTGAATACCGACCCCCCCATTTAGCTGCATATGTGGGTGCCTGCCTTTTATTTCTTGTTTCCCCTGAGACTATCTGCAGGTGTCCTGAGAGCCTCCTTCCACGCTGTGACGAAAAAACTTCTTCATTTCTCACTTTTATGCCAGCACTTGACCGAGGTAGAGAAGCGAAGAAGGAATATCTTTAAGGAAGCCCTGGCAGTGCTTTCAATTACCAACTTAGCGCTGATTACTTATTCGTCAGCGTCAAGTCCGGCGAGTCGAGGGTAGTGGCGGAGGGATAAGCTGCCCCTACTTTACGCCCACTTCTGCAAGGCCCCGCCCCGGCCACAAGGATATTAGTCAAAAGGAGTTGACTCCTCCACACTTTCACTCGACTTTGACTTGGACTTGGACTTGGACGCGGCTCGGCTTGGCCACTTAATCTCGCCTTTTTGGTATGCACGGACTGTATTCAAATGAATTCTGATTGAATTCATTGAAGCTCATCAGTAAGAAGCGATTTTTTTCTATCTAAGACAGCAGATGAAGCGGTAGCCGTGCCATGCCGTGGCACGAAGCGGAGTCCTGCTGCGACCGACGACTTGGGCCTTGGCACATCCTTCAGACATTTATTTTCAGTAATGGAAAAAATGTGTTCTGCAATTTCGCTCATTTTTATACATAAATTTGCCAGGCAAAGCCACGAGTGGAGCGCGCTCGAGCGGTCCAGGCCAGCGAGCAAAAGGAATGCCGGAATATAATGCTAAAAAGTAAAGTAAATAAAGGATAATGCAGCAAGGATATAAATTACATAAAGCAGCGCGCGAGATGACTAACTGTGGCAGGCCAGGGCTGCTCCATGACAACGGAACGTGGCCAGCATTAGCTGTTCAAACAAAGCTGGCCCGGGAGGTGAAGCGGTCTACATGCACAGATAAAAAATATTATCTAAATTGGTCGTCAATTTGGGAGAGAATATAAAAAAATTGTAGAGTTGTAGCTTGATTCTATGGATTATTAAGGCGAGTTCTTGTTGCTATATCAGAATTCTTAATCTGTTTTATCAGGCGAGTCGATCTAGCCATAGGTTCAAGGAAAAAAATATTAAAAAGAGCCTTGAAGTTTGTACGAAAATATTGTTATTTATAACTTGGAATTGTGGTGACTTTTTCTAAAAATTTTAATAAAATTGTTTTATAAATATGGAAGTTCTTTATAAATAAAGTTTAAACTACTCTTGATATTTATATTTATTATTTATTAAAGAAATCGGTTCTATTTAATATTAATATAAAGCTAATATTTTTATTTACTTTTTCTTTGTGTGTCGGAAGCCATGGCGGCGCATTAAAAATGGTGCGTACAGGAAACGGAAGTGGAAGTATTTTTAATGATTGGTAAATTTTTTGACGGCTCCTCCCTCAGCGCCTCGGCTCCTACCCCCCACCCTGCTCTCGCTGTTGTCCCAAAACGCATCGACACAGGGAAAATGAAGGTTGAAGAAGAAAGCTGGAGGGGCAGATTCGTCCTCGTCTAATATTCCTTTGTGCGGCCGTTATTATTGATGGAAATGCAAATTGGATTTTCAAATTTACTTCCCCTGTTTGCTCTGTGCCAATCGACAGAAGGGGGCGCGAAAAGAGAGCCAAAGAGCTAAAGAATCACTGGGGATTCTCATACTTTTACCCAGGATTTATAGGAAATTATCAAGGACAGGCGAAAATGTTGCATTTATCACTGGGTCTTAGTTTATTTAGCGAGAGATTCAAAAGTTTTTGAGAGCTGCCAAAGTTTTTGTTGGGATTTATTTAAATTCTGAGATAGTTGAAAAGGAAAATAAATTCTCACAAATATATTAAAATATTTTATGGTGATATTAAAGATTTTCCTGCATAAATATCCGATTATCCTGTAGAAATAGTGCTTGATTTATGGTGGATTGCCTTGGCTGATCAGCTTAGATTCCATGTTTTTGCTTAATAACTTGCCTCCGGCATAATTCGAAATCATTAATGCAGCTCTCTCCGGCTATTGTTTTTACCTTCTCCCCCTCCTCCGGCCACTTTCTTCCAGGCTCTCGCTTCTCGATTCCACTTGCTAGTCGCTTGCACTTTACTTCGAAGTAATTAACGCCGATCCAAAACAGACGCCAATTTGCATAGCTGACCCTCGTTCTTTAGCCCTGAATATACTACGTACGTATATATATGTATATGTATATCCGCCCAATCCCTGTGAACCCCCCTTCTTTTTGGATAAGGGAACCTATTACTCAAGACGTTCCAGGGGGGTGGCGCCGTTGGGGGGCAAAGTAAAACAAAAACTTGCAGCTTCTGAAAACAAAACCTCTTGAATTTTAATTAAACGTTTTTATGCAAGAATCCCGAATGATGGCGCCTCTTGCTCTCGCTTCGTCCTTTTTCTTAGTTCCACCCACTCGAACCCCCCCCCTTTTCCACACCCTTCCTTGATTCATTTGGGTTGCTTGTCATCAGGCTTGTTGTTGTTCCTGCAGCTGCATTTGAATTTTTGCCTTTGGTTTTGTATTTGCTGTTTTCTTTTCAGTGTATAAGCGATTGCATTTGCGAATATTTTTCTGGCAGCTGCTAAAAACTTAAAGAAGAGGATGAAGGTCCTGTTGATGAAGGAGAAATTGCTGGGGCTGTGGGTGTATGTGTGTGTACGAGGGTTAAAACTGCCATTGACTGCACTCTGTAATTCAATTATCGACTCTTGGCAGTAAAAAGTGTTAATTATTAGTTTCCTTTACCGCTCTTACCTCTCAAGGAAGTAGTGGAGAAAAAGAGAGCAAAAGGAACGAAGGAGAAGCGAAGAGGAGACAAATATTCCAGCTAATGAAGACGTCGGTCGAAGTCAACTAAGGGAGCCAAGTTAAAGCGGAAACGGAAGTGAGAAGAATGTGTTGATGGGCAGACAGGAGCGTAGTCGAAGGAAAGTTTAAAAGGGGATTGAAAGGTAGAGTTGTTATTTGAGAAAACAACAAATAGAAAACTGATAAATATATCGAAATTAGAAATATAAAAAAAATAGCATCCTAATGTTTAGCAAAAAGTAACACGAACAATTATTTAAATTAATTATTTTCAGCGAAACTTTTTTTTTGTTTGTATAAAAGGGACTTAAAACTGAAAAATATAGTTCTTCTAAAGCTTAATTTTTGTATACAACCCCTCTATATTAACCCCTCTTCATCTACTTCCTTGCTTACTCGACACTTTGGCATTGATGACATTCGCAGACGCTGCGCGGAGTTAACCACTTGAACTCGCCTCCTCTGAGTGGCACGACGCCTCGGATAATTGATATAGCTTTAATAATAATAATTCTGTCAAGTGAACTAGAGTGAGTTGAAAGCTAATTAGAAGACTAGAGAGGGTCCAGGAAACAGATTTCTCTTTTTCCATGCAACTTTGTCAAACTATCTTTAATTGTACGGTGTATTGTGTATGTTACATTCTGTACATACTGTGTGTGCAGGGATTGGGCAGACATATTTATAGGCTCACTGGATTAAACCCACTTATTACCTTAGAATCATTATATGTCACATAATTTAATTCAATCTTTGACTTATAAAATCCTAATTTATCTGGCTTTCGTATTAATTTTCCAACATTTTCTATAAGAAAAACTAATTTCCATATATCAAAACTCTCTCGTTTTTATAGCCCTAAACATCCTTCACTCATTAGTCTCGTAAAGCCTCAGATTCCTGGCCTAAATTGGGTCGCAAATTTCATTGTGTTCTCCGCGCCGCGGGAGTTCAAGTTTTCATGATCTTTTTGCGATTGGCTGAACAAGTTCTGGTCAGCTCTCTTGTAGCAGTTTTTGCCTGCTAGCTGCTGGATTGATGATTGAGCTGGCTGCCGCCTGGTGGATGCCACATTCCATGGCTGAGCTTCTGCCCAGCAATTGCTACTTCCGCCATGGCAAGGGTTACAAACGGAAAGGGGGGAGGCGGAGTGGCTTAAATTGAATGCAACGGGGTGTAGCAGGAGGAGGAGTCGGAGAAGCAGGAGGGCCTGCAGGAGGAGGGCATCAGATTGCAGCATCTACCGCGCGCTGCATAATTTATGGCGCCTAGTGTGCACCCCGACCCTCGGACTCTGGGACCCCGGGACACCAGGACTATGGCTACTCCCCCTAATACTTTTTTTTTCTGGTTCTGGCTGTTGTTGGAGCTTCGAATTTGTATGTTGCCTTTGACACCAGCTAAAGGGGTTACGTGTCTGCCACTTCAGCGGCATCCTGCCCCACCCTTCGTCCTTCCAAAAAATCCGAAAAAAACCCCCGAAAATCCTTCGCCGCCCGTGTCTGCGTCTGTTTTCAAACTTTGCAGTTTTTTCGTGCCTGGGAGTTTTACAGATTTCGGGGGTTTTCCCGAACCCGTCGTGACCATCTCGCCCATTGCCTTGGCCGTTTTTCAAATGTCTGCGCCATGTGCATGCGAAATTTTCAAATGGCACCCAAAGGGGCGTGGCCCCCACACACTACACTCGCACACTCGCACACTTGCAAACTCGCAGGCAGACAGCGCGATAACCTGTGCTAATGAAGTGTGATGTTGGTCAAAATGTGATTCCCTTTGCCATTTCTTTGTGACCATTTCCAATCCCCGGATGCGTGATGAATTCTAATTATTTGGTTGGCGGCAAAAGACACCTTGAACACTATTTTAAAATATTTTTTTGTGAGCTTTGAAGGTTGGTATATTTATAAGCAGGGTTTAGGATAATAAATTAAGTTTTATATATTTTGTTGAGTCTCTAATAAAGTATTCCCTTAAACTAGAAGTATGCTTAAACATTTTACACGTACCTAAAAAAAAACTCGTTTTAATTTAATTTAACATCAAATTCCGAAAAATGTTAAACCTTTTTGATTGATTTTAAATCCTCTAATTTCTACTTCCTTCTACTCTTTTGTCCAGAAAATATGTTGGATTTTATTTCGTAAATACATAGAATTTATGATTTATTACAATTTAAAATATTATACATGTTGCAATATATTTTTGTGAATTTAGCCCGCGTTTTTCACACAATTCAATGGGCGCTTTGTCTTATTTTCGCCCGGCGCCCTCTTTTTTATACATTTTGAGAGCTTTCAAAGTGCAAATTTATCAATCATACGACACGTATGCCGGCGCTGGGCTAGTGTGTGTGTGCATAATAAACTGATTTCAATGGCTGCCAGTCTTTATGCATTAATTTATCCCATATTCAGCTTACCGCCCCCCCTCTCGCCATATAATTTTTAAATATTTTTTGTTGTATTTTATATATATAAAATTCACATCACGCTGATGATGTTGATGCGTTGATGTTGTTGCTGCTTTTGTGGCTGCCGCTGCGTAACATTTAAAATATGCACAGTAACTAAAAGTATTTTTCACACAAATTGAGTTTGCCCCAGCCTCGTGCCACGCCCCGTATCCCTTCCCCGGGGGCAATGGCAAAAGTCGCCGTCGCCTGCGCCGTCGTTGGTGCTTTGGAATTGCCAATTTTGCTGCCAGTCAACGGACGCAGCTCTTGATGTTGCTGCCTGAAACTGATGTTGCTGTTGCTGCTGCTGCTGTTTGGTGCTGCCACTGGCGACATGGAAAATTTGCTGCCATTGCCAGGCGTCACTCAGCTAGGATGTAAGAGCGAACGCAAAAAAGGAAAACAAAGTCTAGTCTTTCGACCTAAAAATACCTGGCCTTTAAAAAACATAGCATACATTTTGGGGCTGAATTTTTATGCTGACAATGAGCAACGAATATCTGTCCTGTGATCATAATAAGTGTCCGATCGAGTTGAAATTTTTAAGGTGGCTAGAATTAGATTATAGGAAACTATTTCTGTTAAAAATATATTTTTTATATTTATTTGTTACATTTAAATAAATAAACAAACTGCTGAAGTAGGTACAACTAAGAATTTAATAGCTATAGTAGTCCGTCTAGCCCTAAAATATAATGACCAGTTACTTGACTATTTACTTCTACCTATTTAGCGCACTAATATCCCCTCAGAGCCCCACGATTACTGGGTATAATAGCAACAGCAAAAAACACGAATAATACCAGGACAAAGAGCCCAGCGTATTCAGTCGCCGAGGTGGTGGCATAATTTAATAGAGTCGGTAATATCAATAAATTTTAAAAGCCTTTTAATGCGCATCGATAAAAATAAAGCAGACGCATCTTCGGCGGCATAATTATCCAGAAATGAGGAGCTTCAAACCGGAGTTGTCGTTTGGTTTTTGGGCTCCATAAATTATCCATCCAGCATCTAATGGCGGGCGTTGCAAGACCAAATTCAATTATGCAAATCGCATGTGAGAAATTCAATTGAAATACGATAATTTCCGAGGGAGTGTGTCCCCAAGCCTTCGTTCAGCTTTAAGTTACACCGAACACTGTTCAAGTGTACTCGCATTAAGTATGTCCCAGTGAAATCAGCTCAACAACATCAGCTCGAAAACTCCGCGGCTCAGCATATCCCCATGGAAATTTGCGCACAAAAGCCAAGAAAGCGGAATGAAAAAAAATGCTATAATAAGTAGCGGAGCTGAGCGATAAAAGTGTGGATAGCTGTCGTTCATATGCAACCGAAACAATGCAACAATGCGCCCAGCATCCCCCGTATCCTTATCCCCATCAGCTCCATGCCCATCATTGCCATCGCCAACCGCAGCTACCAAAGACAATGTGCAGCATCCCCATCGGTTTTTTTTTTTTTTTTGGGTGGGACAGGGGAAGGGATGTTCATGGGTAGCCTGAAATGCACCAACGAAAATTCATGGCATTAGGGGAATGCCAAACGAGCTGGGCAACATGGCAACAGAATCAACTAAAAAGGAGTCGGGGTATTTAGAGACAGATTAGAGCAAAGAGAAAGGATCGACTGTAGAATACTCTTACTAGGTGTAAAACTATACTATATATCTTTCCTAGAAGGATCTAACTTGCCTATGAATTTCTTCAAATATTTAAAGTAAAAAATACAACAAGCAAGCAACGTATCTACGTATTAAACTATTGTTAAAAGAAACTTTATGCTGAGATAAGTCACTCCCAATTCTTCCTTTAACCTGACCAATTCTTCCTGCTTTGAGCTCTATCCTCAAGATAATAGTCCAAATACCAGCTTTCGCCAGTAAGTAAACTGGCTTTCCACACCAATATACCTTCGACTTTCCTGCAGCCAACTTGAACTGATTCCCATTAGACTGTAAAATATATACATGTTCGCCCGGGTCTGTGTGGATCTCTGTCCTGTCTGCCTTAGTTGTTGACGATTTGGTAACTGCAGCAGTTAGCTGCTCCCTCTGCTGGCTCAGTTGCAACTCCGGCTGGCAAGTGCCTTTGGCTTATAAAATATTTAAACGTTTTTGTGGCTTTGGCCGCAACATATTTGCACTTTGGGGCCAGGAGCTGCAACGGCTTGTACTGTCTCTTGTGCACTTCCTTATGTTTTCTTGGCACAAAGGCAAATAAAAAGAAAAACTAAAAAAGAGAAAGGGTGGAAAGTTGCGCCCGGATGCATGCTATTAATATTGTGCGACAGCTGGCGGACTGCTTAAATATTTACTCAATACGCAGGGAAAGAACTACAAAAAAGCCACGGGTTGTCAGTTAACCCATGAAAGCACGCTCAGCTCGCTTAACCCCCCTCTACTGGTGGCAAGAGACCCGCAAGAGACCCCAGAAAGTCCCGATATGCTAATACGGTTATGGTTACTGCCACTGCTGCTGCGGCTTCTATTCTTTGCGGTTGTCCTTGTCGTGTTGGCTGGAGAGGAAATTTCATTATGCCAATTACTTGCATCAAAGCTGCTTGGATAATTGACTTTGCTTAGCCCCGAACCTCCAGTCCCCAACCTTCAACCTTCCTTCAGTCCCGCTGGGTTTGCATAAGACGCCTTTCGCACATTAGCCGCCACTTGCGCTGTGTGTGTGAGTGTGTGTATGTGTGTGTTGTGGAGGTCCTTTCCACTCTCTTGCTGCATAAAATAATTAAACTTAATTGACAGTTTTTCGACATCACCTTTGTCGCTCCAGTGTGACAAGTCAGGAGACTGCTCCTCCTTGTCCTAACGAGCTTAACTTTTTAGCAGCAAGTGCCTGCTTAGTTTTTACGGCGAAAAGTAACTAGCTCTCTAACTAGCCAGCAGTTAGCTGCTTTACTCAAGTTTAATTCTCGCCGGCGGAATAAAATACATGTTAAGCAGTGAAAGGCAGAGGAAAAAATAACCAAGCCCGGAGGACTACAGCCAAGGAGTCGTTCTACACAACGCATAGTTAATTAAATTAATATTAGCCTTGAATCGGATAATCTTAACAATCTTAGAAACTAATTTGGAGATTTCTATAAGCCTTAAAGTTAAGAAAAGCTGGCGTAAAAGAGAGGAAGAGTATGAAGTACACTTTTTAGAGTTTTATGTTTAAAAATGTATCAAGTTATCCTCCTGATTTTAGTCACTTTTACTTCTTATTTAGAAATACAATATTCAAAAACAATACTTACAAAAATTAATCAAAATTTTAGTGTAATCTTTTCGAATTTCTCAGATTCTTTTATTTCCGTGTCCAGCTGCCAAAATGAAGATCTATCCAAATGCCGATGTCTGGTTCTATGTGGACGTGGAGAGCAGTATGAACAGCTACATGAAATATCCGCCAAACCATAGCTGGAAGATTAATAACAAGACCACCGCTCGGGAAATGCGCTACTGGCGCGACTCCGAGGGGATCAAGAAGGCGGAGATCAAGCTTGAGGATTTGTATTTTACCGACTTTCCAAAGAGTCGCATTCGGCCGCAGGCCTGTCTGGGATTGCTCTATGCCACCGGTAACCGGTTCATCCGACTGACCAAGGCACCGCCGGCAGGCTTTAAGTGCGCCCCGATGCCGGTTAATTTGGCAACAGCTCGCATTGTTAAAAGTAACATATATATCATATCATAACCTTTGAAAATATTAAATTATTTTATTATTGTCATAGCGCTGCTAAAGAAGAAGGCCAGGGCGGAGAAGAAGGCCAAGAAGGCAGAGAAGAAGGCCAAGAAGCAGGCCAAAAAGGATCTCAAGAACAAGGGCAAAGGCAAGGGTGGTGTTAATGATGCCAAACCAAAGGTTATCCAAACCTACAAAGACGCGGAAAAAGCTAAATAATTAAATGTTAAATACTATTTAAAATTTTAATAAATTATGTCTCAAGTCAGTTCGTTGTACTTATTATTATTTTTATTTTATTAATAATAAATACTATATAATATTTAAAAACATAAATCATTAATCTGCGATTGCTAGACTGTCTTATTTATCAATCAGTTAACTCTGAGGCTTTGGCTTATCTCTCACTTGGCTGTACGGTTGGACGGATTCTTAACTGGCGCTTTTAACAGCTTCAATTCCATCCACCCTTTCACTCCCCCTTTTTGCACTGGAACCCCCTCGGGCTGCCCTCGCTCGGCTGATTGCCTGCATTTAATCAAATTAATTAATGGCACATTTCACATTCATCATTTGCCCGGCTGCATATTTTCCCATTCCTGGCTGATGCTGCAGCGAAAAGCCAGTGCTCGAGGCTCCTCCATCTGCGGCCCCGCCTCCTCGTTTATCGCCACCCTCCCCCATTTACCCTGCCCTTCACGACTGATTGAAATTGCACGGCAGTCTCCTCTTTTATAGCATGCAACATTTTGTTGCGGGTTTTTTTTTGTTGTTGCTGTATTCACTCTGATTCTTTTTTCGGCACAAATCAACGAACTGCAAAATGCAATTGAAAATCGTTGAATGCAAGTTAATCAGTTCGCTTGGCTACGCTAATTATGTGGCCAATATATGTGGGTGTACGGTGGGTGTGCGGATGGATGTTGTGATGGATATTTACAAATATTCATGCGAAACCGTGTGTGTGAATTATCGGGCAAAGTAACCAAATTATTTGGTTGACGAATGGTCTGCAATTTAAATTCGACCGAATTGATGACATTGGTTGGCGTTGTAAATTGGTAAACAAACAATTAATTGAACGCGGTTGAAGGATATGAATACATTGGTGAAGTCTCCTTGAAGTCGTGAAGTGCGGTTAAAAAGTGTGGCCGATAAAAAATCTAAGAATATCCGGCTTGACGGACCAATGTTTTAGAGGGTAAAGATGGTATATGTTGTAAGTGAGCTCTACTTTTATGAATCTTTAACATAAATCCCAGCAAACATGGCTCTCTCAATCTTAATTTTTAGATAAGACTCTTGACTCTCCCCCAGTGCAGATCCTTTAAATAAATAACAATAAAATTAATGATCATATATTAGTACTAAAGTCACATCACAAACATGGAGAAGAAAAAACCTACTCCAAAGATCCAGAATGAAGACCGACAGAATTTTGTGGCCACACGAATGAGCCTACCACTCTTTATGGTCTCTCGTAAGATTAATATCTCAATACCTAGGCTCCCAAAATGAATCAGCTATTAAAATATCTTCAGGTAACCGCATTAGAAAAGATAACTTGGCCAGTGTGAGCAAGCAGTTTAAACTGGCCGGCCAGCATTACAATGTAGACTGTCGCAAGGGTAAGCTTGTGTTAGAGATTCAAAACATTCAAAGTTAATAATCTTCCGAAATTCGCAAAAGAGAATCACCTTGAGGCGGCCAGCAATGCCACATTTGATCGCTACCGCCATATCACGGGCTATGACAAGCGGCCAGAGAATCCGTATCCGGAGAGGCGTCCCCTACGTGCCGATCGCAGCATGACCAAGTGGAGGAGCTGGCAATTGCCACCGAACCACTACGGTGTGCCGCCACAGCCCTTTCTCCGCCTGAGGGGCACCAAGGGCACCGTGTTTGCCAAGCCGCACACAAACCACAGCCGTGTGTCCATCAAGCCGCCACCTTACCACTTTTATGAAATTCCGCCGGAAACCGATCGACTGTTCAACCGGGAGAACAATCAGAAGGGCAAGTTCCTATCGAGTAAGTTAGTCCAAGGCACTTCCTTTGATACGTATTAATATTACCCGTTGCCTGGCTTTAGATGCTCGTGACCACCGGCCGACCACTCGTGCCATGATCTCCAGTCTCTCTGGATGCTATCGCGATCCCATGGATCCCGGTCCCTGCGAAACGCACACGGACTTTTACGAGCTGAATGCCAATGCCTTACCCATAACTAAGACGGCCAGTCCCAATCCACACCTGTTTGGTCGGATGTCCTGCGTGCCCACGCAGATCAATCAGAAGATACGGCGTCACATCAGCATGGAGCCGGCGCCGGGTCGTTACACCATTAGCTACCCGAACGTGTGTCCGTGTCCGGCGGGTAAGACTAGCGTTCCGGCGCTGCAGCTGCTAATCGATAAACAAAAGAGGCTCAAGTTCCGGCGGCTGCCATTCGAGCGGATTAGCCGAAAGACTCTCTGCGAGCCGGACTGGCGCCATGTGCCTGGGCAAGGGCATCGGCACATCTTTATTATGGGTCAGCGGGACAAACCGAAACCACCGAAAAAGCCATCAGCATCTGCCTCCAAGAAGCCTGGCAAGCTAATTGACATGTTCGCTGACTCCAAGTACATGAACATGATCAACCAGCCCTATCGCCACAACATCTCCATTAGGGTTCTTCCGGTGCCGCCGTATGTGCCCAAGATCACCTACAACTGCGCTGCCAAGCGCGTGGTACGCAAGCAGCTGAAGAACAACAAGAAGATCGCTTTTAACAGCGGCCAGGAGCGCTGGAAGGATGGCGAACGACCGATGCAGCTGACCACCCGGCAGCTGGAGGCCATCAAGGCCAAGCTTCCGCCGGAGCGGCGGCTTATAGACCAACCCATTGATATACCCGAAGACCTGACCAGCCGTCTGACCCATGTGCCCGACCACCAGAGGGTCACCTATATGCCAAAGCTGCGCAAGCGGCTATTCAAATTCCTGCCCATTCCCACTGCCCGGGTTCTGGTCACCGACAGCGACATTCGCCCGAATATAGTGTTCGATCCGGAGAATCCGACCGGACTGTACCGACGCAAGATCGAGGAGTCCATGTTTTTCAAGGACTCTGTGCTGCAGGCAATGGAGAACAAGGAGAACGCGCTGGGCGAAGACACAAGCGTCAACACGTCGGCTTCGCAGTCGCAAACTCAAATGCTATCGGCCCAGACCTCCCAGATGGAGGTACCAAAAACCGGATCCACACAGTCGGTTCAAGCTTAAA
The DNA here is from genome assembly GCA_018905715.1 of Drosophila lini. Taxonomy (NCBI): domain Eukaryota; kingdom Metazoa; phylum Arthropoda; class Insecta; order Diptera; family Drosophilidae; genus Drosophila; species Drosophila lini. Next base: position 18,120 of record JAEIIL010027110.1, on the reverse strand, counting down.
ATTGCTTCGGCGCTCTGCTTCACGTTTGTGCCACTTTAAAATCCTTTTCGTTTTTGATTTATGATCCACGCTCGACCGAGTCCACGTGGCCACGCACCAAGCGCCAAGAAAAGCGCAGAGATGGCCGAGGGAAAGCAGCTGGAAATACCTTAAATAAAGATGTGAAAAATTATCCACTTGGAAGATCTGGTTGGGGTTTTAATTGCAAAAGGGGGGAGCAGTGATGGCAATTCTTTTTAAAATGATCTAAGTTGATATAAAATGCTTAAAAATGATGAAAATTGAATTAATTGATTAATAATAATAATAAATAAGATGCGTAACTCCGTTTTATTGCAGTTTAAAATGGGCCTATCTTGAGAGCAGAAAAGCATGCGCGTTACGCATTTTATTTATTTACTTTTTTTTATATTTTCTAAAAAATACTCTTCTGGTTTTTCCCGTAAATGATTTTAGCTTCCAGGGAGTCGAGTGCTCAGCACTGGGTATCCGACTGGGGGACTAGAGTTTCCTCGCCTTTCCGGCTTTTGCTGCCATAAAACAGGCCAAAGTAACTTTCGACCATAAAATAAATAACTTTTTTAACTGTCCATCTCGCCGCACTTCCCCTTAGCATCCGATGGCCACACACGAAGACAAAAAGGTCAAAACGAAATAATTAAGTTTTGCAAACGTTTTGCGGGTAACTAGGAGGCGGAGACGGAGACAGGGCAGGGCCGTATCCGGATCCGGATCCACATCCGGGTGCTCTCTACGTGTGCCCCGGCTACATGCGGCCATTAAAATGCTCGTATTATATCTCCTCTTGCTTAGATTGTAAAACATAATCTGTTATCAATTATTTTAGCTTCGTGGCCTGACTGGCTGCCTGTGGATGTGTGGTGTGGGGTCGGGGGGCTAAAACTTGCAAAGCGCTCGCATTGCACTTTGGGAGGGGCAAAAGTTTCCAGGACTCCACACACGCACACACACACAGCAAGGACTCCACACGCGCGCAGATATGTATTTATGACTTGGTTAACATTTCTGGCTGCTAAGCAATTTTCCTTGGCTCTCTTCCGGCTTGCCATAAAAATGGGCAATCTAATCGATTATCGAATTGAGCGACTGCACCCGGGACCTAATTGAGTTCCCCGAGTCGAAAGTCCCGACTCAGCAGCTCACATTCGTTGAGCGAGCGAGTTGGCGTTGAGCAATCCTTCCCCTTGTTCCCACCCACAATCATTTTTAACATTTGGCGTTATCGGTGGCTAACACAAAGATTTTCCAACACTTTACAATTTTGTTGGAACAATTTTGCTAAATTTGCCGTTGCTTGCGGTCAAAATTAATTCTTTTATCGCATCCACATCAATCTGCTGACCATGGGCCTCAAGCGCTTCGTTTCCTCAATGCTGCGCAGTGCCCCGCTGCGATCATCCAAGGCCGGAGACCTGGTCGCCGGCTGTCCCTCTGTGTTCAATGAGGACGGAATGTGGAACGCAAAGGTGCTACGGCAGGTGCAAGGCACGTCTGCAAATGTCCCGATGAAGCTCAAAGGACTTGGTTTGAAGCAGCAGCAATCCGAGTCCACAGCTGACGAAGATGCTCTCGCACCCTATAGACTTCCCCGCAAGCGCTGCTGGCTGACAGAACGCAAGGATCCCAAATTACTGGAGAAAAAATAAAAGAAGAATAATGTCATTAGATGTGTTTTTACAAACACTCCGCTGTATAAAGTTAATTATATTCTCTTATTTAACTGAGTCTAGGAATTTTATTTTTACGTAAAGCTAAATAATATTTAAAATATTTAATTGTACTTTTAAGTTTGGAAAGTAGAATGAAGGTAAGTATTTTTGCATTTTTGTATTCCACAATGTTATTAAATATATATTTTAGATTTAAGATTTTTTTTTAGACTTCTCTTATAAATAAAATAAGTACAATAGTATTTTCTTGTCCCCCCTTTCTTGACGCTTTCAATTCAATTTTTGTTTACCAGCTGTTGATTAACAATGCCAGCAGAAATCTTGGCTATGCGAGCATGTCCTGGCTCCACGTTCTCCTCAATTCCAAGGAATTATTATGGTTAATGCCCGTGCCATTGTTGTGCTGCATGCCCCTCCTCACCCCACCGCCCCCATGCTGTTGTGCAAATATTTTACGCGACACACGGAGCCGCACAAAGCCAGAGCGCACAAGTAAAAGTAAATTATAAGCAAAGGCAGCACAACAACAGGAGTTGCAACAATGATGCAGTACCATGTTGAAATGCAACTGATTGTGCGCGAAAAGTTTTTTGTTGATGCCACGCGCCGCGGAAGAAGCAGAAAAGACAGCGCCCGGCTTTCGGTTAACATGACTTATTATTAAGGGGGGAAAAGTGGGCGTGGAAGTGGGTGTGGGAGTGGACCCAGACTTGCCAACTAGTTCAAGATGAAGTCGCGGTGGAAATGGATCAGAGCGGCTGCCACGAAAATGGAGGCGGCGGCAGTGGGTTCCTCTTTTTTGAGGCGTCCCGCAACGGGAACCCCCTTTTTGTCTTGTCGTATTTCGTGACTTACTTTTGTGGGTGTTTGTTTGTTAGTGTCGACCAAACAAATGAGCCACGACTCTGCCAGGGTTTTCACGTTCCTTTACCAGCTTTCTTCCCAGTTCATTCCATTCCATTCTTCTTGGCCAGGCATTCTTCCCAGTCGCGCTCAGCGTGGAGCAAAGTCTGCATTAGTCTATGAAAGTTGTATTCCCGTCTTCGAAGCGGAGCTCCTTCTTTCATTCTTTGTCGGCGCTTTTTGTTTTTCAGTTGGCTTTTGTTTGGCTCCTTGTTGCAGATTTCTTTCTCGTCCTTTTCTGTGCGAAGTGGGTCACGGGGTCGTGGCGTGTGCAAATTGCAGTTGCCAGCGGGGGAGGGTATACGTGTGTGTTTGTGTGTGTATGTGTGCGGTTGGAGGTCCTGCGGTTGCACTCGCTGTGCGTGCGTCGACATGTCGACTTTACATTTTCAAATAATTTCTGATTAAGCATGGGAGTGGGCTGAAGGCAACCGCTTTCCCTTCCACTCCTCGACCACCCGAAACCCACTCGGAAAATGCTATGACCCCCGCTGTGTGACAAAAGCAATGGGTGCAGCTAACATCTGTCTTGCACTGAAAAAAAAACATAAACGATATAAGATAACTAGGAACTAGGATGACGCGCATCGATATCTAAATCAATAATTTTAAGCTTTGATATTTCGTCGTATTCTGTAAGAAATATCGGAGACAGGATGAAAAAGAACTGAATAATATTTAAGCTGTAAAAGTATTTTAATCTGAAAAGTGGTTTTTTGATATTTAAATTTTGATATAACAAAGTATACGATAATTTCGATATGATATTGTGACATTGATATATCGTATCCTTATTTTCTGATATCTAAAAACTTTGCTTTAATTAATACTAAGAAAAATATTCATTTTGTTTTAAGAATAATTAATTGATTTAGAATATATATTTCTCTCGGTGTGTTCTCTGTCTTTTTTCGCTCTTTCTCTTCAAGGCAACATGCTGACATATTGCGGGGCATAATTTACCGTTGCTTTCGCCTGTTATTTCTCTTCTTCTACCGCCAGTGTCCTGCGCTTTTTTCTGATTTTTCTTGCTCTTCCTCTTCTTCTGTAGCCGCCTGTCGCCGAGTGCAACTAATTTTTGTTTGTTCACGAAAAGCCACAAAGATTTATGCTTGAGAAATTATGCTTTAAAAGTTGAGCATATGTCTTCGTTGTTGCTCGCCGTCTTAAGTAATTTAATATACTTTAATGCTGGCTCACTCCAGCAGCCCTCCAGCACCTATCACCTTCCCTATGTCTCGCTCTGGCCCACGTGCATAATGTATATTTAGTGTATGCGCATATAAAGGACATGCATTATGGGAGTTAGAGGAGAGAGGTGGCTAGTAGAGCGGGATAGACATAGAGTGGGGTAAGCAGCAAAATGTTCATAAAAATGCAAATGTGCAAAATGGTGTGACGGAGAAAGGGAGAACAGGAGAATGGGACAGCGGGAGAAAGCGCGAAATCATAATGAAAGAGCGAGCAAACAGAAAGGCGAAAACACACACATTCGGGCCAAAGGTTGTTGCGTGTATGTGTGTGTGAGTGTGTGAAAGCGCGTCACTTTTTGCGCTGACATTTTAAGTGCATCTTTGTGAAATATTTAAACAAAGAATAATTACACACGGCATTACGAACTTAATGCGGCTGAGTGCATGAAATACTCATCTCAACGTAAATGCATGCTCCCTCCGCAAGTGTCAGGGCTCTGTGAATGCCTGCGGCGGGGTCACAGGGCAGCTCAGCAAGGTGAAGGTAATCCGGAAGGTGCTTTTACTGGCTATTATTAGCTAGGTAATCTTGGTTCTTTGAATTTTGCTCTTAGAGTTGGAATAGTTAAGGAAGATGACCTTGAGAAATTCATAGACTTTACTATTTCTCATATTTTGCACGTTTTCGCAGGACACTTTGACATCTATCTCCTTTTCTCTGCAGTGAGAGATTCGGTGTATGTATCTTTGGCTCATGTATCGAATGCATCACGAACTTAAACACTATCGGTGTGATCAAAGGCCGCTGATAAGCTCAGCTTAGCTCTCAGTATGCGCGCTGTGTGTGTGTGTTTGGTTCTCTAAAATTATCAGATAAACTAACACATACACACACAAGGCTTGGATGGGAGCACGCACAGTGTGAGCTGAGCTTATCAACTCCGATTTAACCTCTCTCTCTCTCTTTTCGATCAACCTCTCTCCCTCCAGCTACCTATAAATAGAGGCCCCTCTGCCGCGCAGCCTCAGTCAGTGCGCGCCTCCCCTCGTGTTCACCTGTGCACCTGTGCATCTCAACCCTTCTGTGTGATCAATCTCTCTCTCTTTCTCTCAATCAACCTCTCTCCCTCTCTCTCTTTCGATCAACCTCTCTCTCTCTGGCTACCTATAAATAGAGGCCCCTCTGCCGCGCAGTCTCAGTCAGTGCGCGACACCCCTCATGTTCACCTGTGCACTTGTGCATCTCAACCCTCCTGGATGACCCCAGAAAAAGTATCTCTTCGCTGGAAAAGTGCATGTTCATATTATATGTATTCAAAATCAACAAAAATCTCTGCAATCGAAGGAATGAAACATCGATGAATCTCAGCCAAGTCTGCAGAGTGAAGATGGAAGCTAACAGAGTGTCCTTTACTGCGGGTAAGCCGTAGAAGCGATCGGGCCTGGAAAATGTCTAAGGGTAAGTCAAAGCCAAAACTATTGTTCTATACACATAAAACTGCAAGAAATATTAATTTCCTTAATATCCTTATATAAACAATAAAGGAAGCTTGGGTGAGCCGAAGTTTTGACTAAAATTATAATACCCTGCAAGGGTATAAAAATAATTTCCTAATTTTATCTGTGACCCGGGCATTGGGCAAACCCATTTACATTTCCTTTCGGCACACACTCTGGCTCTTCGAACCAAAGCTAATAGATGGCTATATTTCGAGTTAGTACAACATTTGGCATGTAAAATGTTTTTAAATTAACGCTAGGCTGTACAAATTGGCCAGCATGTTTGGCTGCAATTGCATTTTCCGAACTGAATCAGTTGGACTTCTACCTCTACCTCCGGCGTTAGAGTGGGCTAGGCTGGGAGGTTGTTGTGACAAGGACTTCGGGATGGTTACCCATGGCTAAGCCAAAGTTATGGCGATTGCAGTTGGAAATGCACACACACACACACATGCGCGAAGACGGGCAGGGAAAATCAGTTCGAAAATTGAATTCGAATGCAGCAGGAAAGAAGGGGAGGGGGATGCAGGCGGGGGGGCCAAAAGGGTCCTCCAGATTGGGCCACTGGCATACCGAGAACTCAACTGGAACTCCACTGGCTGAGTGGACTCGAAGTGACTTTGTGCTTGCCATTGACTAAAACAAATGGGCTCCACAACATCTTTTACTGTCAACTGCAACTTGTCGCCCTGTCCATTTGTGTGTGTGCCACACCCACCAACCCACCAACCCAGCTCTCTCTCTCTCTCTCTCTCTCTCTCTCTCTCTCTTTCTCTCTCTCTCTCTCTCTGGTATATAAATAAAATAAATATTTATATTGAAATGCAACGCAATCGAGCGCAACAGAATTGAATTTCAGAGCTTTGCTTTTGGCTTTTTGTGCCGTTTGCCTTTCGGCTTTTGACTTGTCCGCAGCCACTACTACCTCGGACGGCAGACGCAGACTGGCCAAAAGGGAAAATAAAGATGCCGGGGATCGAGAGATAGAGAGATATACCAGATGGAGAAGCGAGATGAGACGGCAGCGATTTTAGTTTCTCAAATTGAATTTTGCCAACTTTGTTTGGCATTTAATTGCATTGCAAGTTGCGTTGCAATTTCAATTGATTCCGAATGAGCTGAGTGCTGCAGGTGAAGCGTCCCCAAAAAAGTGCCCCATTCAATTGGATTGTCCTTTAAAGCGTAATTCCAAATAGTTTTGCTGTTAGTTAGTTGACACAACTTATGTGAATTTAACATTGTTTGCTTAGAGTTCACCTGACAGCTTGGCTGAGCAAACTGAAATGGTAAGACGAGGCTGAAATCCCTTGTGGACTTCTGGACAAACTATTAAATCAACTCAATTGCTGGAAATTTATTAATTTCAATAGGTTATTTATTTATTACTTATTTAATTATGGGTTAATTTTCGTTTGAACAAATTTGAAATGATTTAAATGGTACAGTTTTAGCTTGGAAATTATTAGTCGTATGTTAAATGATTGATAGATATTTATTTCAATATAAACATTGATTTATATTGTTGAGAACTTGGGGAAAATATCATTAAGCGTCAGAATCTTCCCCCAACTTCTCCTAGGCATAGAGATTATAGGTCCTTTGTTCGACTTTCCACAGCCTGATATACTTGTTTTAAAGGATTTCTCTAGAAAACAGGATGCGGGGAAATGTTTAACATACATTATGCAGTAGCCAAGAGAGAGGAATATAAAATTACATTACTCAACAAACAAAGCAACAAATTATCATTTAGATAATACTTTTTAGTGCTTTTCAGCACTCCCTCTCTCCCTCCGAGTGGCTGTCCCTGTCCCTGTCTGCCAGGCTTTCACTTACCTAACGCATGGAAATTTTTTCCATCTGCATGCATTTTCTTTGTGATACCAAGCAGTCCCCACCAAGTGGGGCATATCAGGCAATCAGGACGCCGCCAATGGAATTTTGCCCGGGATACCCAGAATTCTTTAGCCCATTTCTGGTGCGTGGTAAAAGCGCGTAAAGTAAAATGTAAGTGGCATGCATGGAATAAAAAAAAAAAAGGACAAGAGGGAGGAATGTGGCGCGGAATGGGGCAACATAATACGCGGAATAACAAAAGCGGAAAAGTGTGTGCAAAAGCTGTCTAGAGGAGAGCTGCCAGCCAAGGAGATAAAGGATGGAAGACGCTTGGCAATGCAAATGCTCCTAATGTTCGCTTTATGTCTTTGTTTTCGCTACTCAAACAGCGGAGAGATGCGTACTTTCCCGGGGGACAACGAGAGTGTGTCTGCATATAGCTAGGAGCTGTACATCAAATTGATTAGTGGTAGGAAACTGCAGAACAGGAACTGCAGAGCTGCCTCACAACTTTTACGAATACAATTTTTGCCATCGCAGCTAATTATTTGCATATTTCTTTTACCTGGCCTGGACGTGCGACAAGAACTCCGGGAGTTGGTCCTAATTGGAAAGGTTTTTCTCTACTCTCCACCCTCACCCCTCCACCACCACCCGCTCATTGCTGACAAATGCAAATGTCAGCAGAGTGTTGGCAACTTTTTCATTTTGCAACTCTGCCAGGACTTGGGTTTGCAGTTGTCATTTTGCGTTGCGCAAATGTCAAACTTATAGACGCTAAGCCACGTGCCAGAGGAGGCCAGAGACCTCGGATCCGACCGCCTCACCTTCAACTACCCCATTTTCCATGTCCCGGCTTTCCGCTTTCCACTTTCCACTTTCCGATTTTTCCCTCCTTCAAACCCTCGCTGCGTGGCATGCCAATGTTGCACGTTCAAATTAACTTTAATGAACCCAGTTTAGTTGCAAATGAGTTACAGAACTCGAAAAACACATCGAGACGTGTTTAGTGAGCAATGCACAGAGCTGGAGAAGGGCCATTATTATGTTGGCTCAGGTGATTTTAAGCACTGATAGGTAGTACTGAGGTGTTTTGAGTTTTGGAAAATGATGGCCATAGAAATATAAGGGGCTTGTGCTGCGGCATTGGGGGAATCTTAAATAGCATTTGTTTATTGTTATATTTTTGTAGCTTTAATTATAAATATTTTGAGATATTACACGCCTACAAGTTCTCTAACAGAAATAACTTTAAAAAACCCTCGATTAAATCCTTAAAATAAATTCCCAGTTTCTTTTAAAGATGCTCCTTGGAAAACCAAAGACCAGCCTGCCTGTCATCCCCAAGGAGGCGCCAAGACCCGTTGTTGAATTTGAATAAATGCAAAGCAAAAAAACCCCAAATATGTACGAGTATCTTGTATCAAATGTCAAGTTTCGTGTTTGTGACAGTTCAAAGATTGCAAAAATTTCCACACTAAGGTGCGTGCGGCAGAAACTTGGCCCTAAATGCCGACCCGGGTATCGCCCACCCGAAATAAATATTCGTTGTTGAAAAGGACATAAATAAATATGCGGAAAATATCGGGACAGGACTTTCACTTAGCCGACTGCCCAACTTCCATCGCCTTTTACTTTCTGACAGTCATGCTTATTTATGGCCCCGCGGCCTGAGTAGGCCCTTTCCAATTTGCCGGAATTTTTAAGCCGCGCCAATTTATTGGCCGACTGTGTGCCGATTAGCCAAATATCAAGATTATGCCTAAATCAGCATCGACAGCCAATCCAATTTCGTGGGCCACGCGGAAAGGCTTATGGAGGCGGTTCGTTGACTCTAACTGCTGCTCCAGTGGGCTTTGGGCCAGCATCCAAGAAAAACAGAAATTGAAATAACACCAAGAGATAACCAAGAGCAGTGGCAGCGGTAGTGAGGGGTGCCAACAGAAAAAAAGTGTGAAAACCGCAGCAGCAAACTGACAAAATGACTCTGCGACCAACGAACTGACTGACTGACGACTGACTGCCCGACCGACTGTTTTGGCCAGGTCTGGTCGACTCTGTGGTTGCGGTGTGGCAACAAATGTGCATGTGGCAATTGATTTATTCAAATGAAATCACAGCAAGAAAAGTCGAGAGAGGCCGGGGAGATGTGGTCGGCAGCAGGTAACTTATGCACTTAGCCCAAAATAAACATCAGGCCGGCAAACCGCACAACTTAACTAGAACATATTCAATGCATAAATAGCTGGGAATAAAAACTTTATTTTTTACGCTGACATTTTTAAAGTTTTTAACTTCTACAACAATATTCCTATTCAGGAACATAATTGTTTTATTGGCTGGCTGTTTTTATTCAAAAGAAAAAGGAACTGTAAAGAAAATAGTTATTTTTGATGTTGTTGATACTCTTACGTATTCCTACCTTATTTTAGCCTTCCTTTGTCGTCGCATTCCATATTGAAAATTTTTAGCACTTCATTCGTACGATGAGCCATCACTTTTCCGGCAAACACTAGTTTCTGTTTTCCCAAAAATAACAAAACGGTGATCCAAAAAGCAGCAACGCTGAATATAGGATGGCTCTTGAGGGACTGGCTAAGCGGGACGAGGCTGGTGCGTGGATCCTCGAGCCAGGAGTAGATGCCAATGATGGTCAAGTTGCTTAAGACAGTTAGGATAATGCGCCAGCGAAAAGTCATAAGGTTATACGAGGAAACCACTTCAGTGAGACGCCGCTCAAAGGCTCGGAGATCTTCGTAGTCCGGTGCTTCCTCCATTTTATTTTCTCAAATTTTTATGGGATTTCTTTAATTAACAATTTCTCAAGACTTTGATACAAAAGTCATAGCCTTCTTTATATTATAAAATATTTTATGTCTGAATTCGATGTGAAGTACCTACTATATACACTTGTAATATAATCTACTGCAGGCCACTCCATCCACCCAGAAGACCACTCCAACCCCAGGCGCCAATATGGGCATTGATCCAGTTGCGAAAGGCTCCTACATTTGTGTAAACGCCCGGATAATCGGGATTGGCGCAGCCCAGGCCCCAGGACACAATACCGTACAGCTTGCCTCGACCTCCTGCTCCTTCTCCTGTGGCTTCCTCTCCTTCTTCCAATGGATATCCCACCAGCGGTCCGCCAGAGTCTCCCTGGCAACTGTCGTGACCGGGACGCGCAGCGCAGATCATTCTCTGGGTTATGGGTAGCACCTGGCGATAGGCATGCCGACATTGCTGAGATTCCACCAGGTCCACGTCCACGAAGCGCAGTTGCGGGGACACGCCCGACACCTCGTTGTCACCGCCCTCTTCCCCCTGGAAGCCCCAGCCGCTCACCAGAAGCCGGGTTGATGGAGTCGGTGCCTCCATCTCTGTGGCCAGCGGCACCGGCTGCAGGTGGTCGGTGAAATTGAGCCTGGCATTCAGGATGAGCAGCGCCAGGTCATTGTCATGGCTCTGCGGATTATAGCCGCCGTGGGTGATCACCTGCCGCAGGCTGAGCAGGTGGCCGCCACTTGCATGCTCGCTGGAAGCCACTCGGACGGTGTAATCCTCGGGGTTGTAGGGATCCTCGAAGCAATGGGCCGCCGTCAGCACGAAGTGGTGCCCAATGATGGCTGCCCCGCAGATGTGTTGGCCATGCAGCTGCACCGAAGCCTGGTAGGGAAACTCTGCAATGGTGGTCACCTCGCCGCCCACAATACGGCCATCGCCGGGATAGGGAGTGGCTCGAACGAACAAAGGCGAAAGCAGTACCGTGGCCACAATTGGTATCAATGAAATCATCTTACTGTCTGGCAGAGGAGTACTTCCGCGTCGAAGCTTTATAGCGGCGGAGCGTTGGAACTTATCGGTGGTAAGTCAACAGCTCGGCAATTATGTTTGCCAATTTGGCTGAGGTTCATCTTATCGCTAGTATTTGCTTGTTCGCGAAGGTGTCAAAGCCACGTTATCTGACTTTGACCCAATAACCTTGGTAGTGGAGAAATGTGACAGCCAAATGGGGTTTTGTAAAGAAAAAAGTTGTATCAGTTTATAAAGAGAGCAGTTCAAGGGGTATTTTTAAGGGGTATTTATATGTTTTGGGGTTAAAGTTATATTAACAATAAATTATGAAATAAATATGTAAGACGCAAGAGAACCTTTATAACCTTTACTCTTCTATCGACTAGATCATCTTCCATACAGAAAACGAACCCCAATTAGATAGGCTTACCAATTACACAGAATTTCCAAATTAAGTAAGCTAAGCCTTGCTGGAGAAGCCTCACAAATCTCCGCTTAAGCGTGGATAAGAGCCATATTTCATTGTCCTTCGTTGTGGGTGCAAGTTGATTCAGTTCAGATTCAATGAATATGTTAACAACTCGGTGTCAGGCCAGGCCGAGACATGTGTATATCTGCATTATTTGCATAGAGTCAGTCAGTCTACTATTTCATTATGAGATAAAACAACCTGCTCGACAGTGCCAGTAACGGCAACAACTTATTAGCTCAGACAAAAATGAATTGCATAAATATTTAAGGCCAGTATCCTTGGAGCCCAAGATAGGGACAAGATACATTTTACAGATTTGCAAGGACCAGCCAGCAAGTTGGCCAAGTGTCAGAGCGGGCAGGCACTAATTGTTTCATTTTGCCTGCCAGACAGTAAACAATTCCAGAATCCACAAATATATGCACACACTTGCCAAGCCATGTATAGTACGTAGCTTCTCCGTGCCAGAGATGTTCGTTCGGTTTACATTTTAAACAAAATTCAATTTGCTGCTGCTGACACATGAGGAGGGAGAGAGGAGTAGGGAGTTTCTCAGCATGCTAATTGCCTGGCCAGCAATTAATTAAACATGGCAGGATTTAATAAAATGCAGGGCAAGGGCTTGGCTTACTTGTGTTTCCTGATTCATACATATTTCAGACATATTCAAAAGAAAGTGGAATAATTGCAACACTTTTTTTTGCCATAAACATGATCAATATTCATTGAAAAGCAGCAAAAAGCCAGAAATTATTCTGAAAACTGAATAAAAATAAGTAAATAAATGTATTTTGTATTCTTAATTGCTTACATTCTTTAATTAAGAAAAATCTCTAAAAAATAAGTAAATGTTTACGTGGCGTATACGTAATATTTTACTTACCTCCATTGCATTTGTTCGGCTGTGTAACTTTTAATTGTGGAAATTGTTGCAGTTAATTGCGTGTAATTGCGAATCCCCTCAGAAAATTCGTCACATAACTCTCGACAGGACATAAATCTTGAGTTCTGAGTCATGGAGTAGGGGTTAATTGCAGGGTAAAGAACATCAATTACCAAAAAAAAAAGGCAGGGAAAGGAAAAACAAGGGAAAGTAAGGAGGAACGAAGGCGAATGCTTGCCGCAAGCTCGGCGCTCTTGGCCCCATAAATTATGCAGTCAATTTTTTTGACTTTATTATAAAATGCGTGTTTATTATGCCATAAAAGCGAGAGCAAAGCGTGGGCGCCGAAAAAGTGTTGAAAAGTGTGGTAAAGTGTCAGTATTAAGCGTGAAATTAATTACAAACGCTTACTTAAGTTAAATATTTGAATGAAGCCTTAGCGCCGCGACAACACGGCAAAAGGAAGGGAGCCCCGGAGCAAAGTCGAGGACTGGACAGGTCTCCTTTCACTCGGCCAGGAGCTAAAGAAGTGGAGAAGCTGGCCGTAAGACGAGCCACTTTGTCAGCCGAAACTCAACGCAGCTCGATGCTTCTCGACTTCACTTTGCCCGGGAGTCCCAAAAATATACTGCCAACACTGAGAGAAATAAGGGATAACTGTTAATGGGTTATATCTATGTGTAAGTTAAGAGGAATTTGGGTTTTTATTATTGAACAAATTATTAAAAATAATATTATTTAAAGAATAAATAATAAACGAATTTGATTGGTTTTTTTAGCATTAAAATATAATTGAAACAGTCACTTAAGATATTTTTAAATAATTATAAATATTTTAGATAATGAATTAAAAATTACTGAATTAAAATTTTGGAATTTGTAATGCTTTCCTTCCAACAATTTCAACAAATAATTTCTATTGTTTATAACTTGAATCTTATTTCTTTAAATTTGTTACTCCATTTTTCTCTAAGTGAAGTCTCTTTCTCGCATTTTTTCGACCCTATTTTCGGGACTCTTTTTTGTTTGGCTTTAAGCGCAAGTTGAACATTTCATTTGTCATGCTTTTTTGCTGCTGCTACCTGGCTTCCTTTCCTTTCTTTAGTTTGGACATCTCGCTTCCTCCCACGCATATGTTGCGCCCAAGTTTTTGACTGATTGCCCGGGACAACAGCAGCAGCAGCAGTAGCTACAGCAGCAGCAGCAGCAGCACCAACAGCGACATCGAAGAAATGCTAAAAAATGTATGCTAACGGCAGCGTTGGTGGCATTGCTAACGGTAAAGTGTTGCAAATAGCTTTTTTGCGTTTCTGAATAATTTATAAGATGTGTTTACTCATGAAACCAAGTGACTAAGTGTTGCCACCAAGCGGAGGATGGTGGAAAGTGGAAAGTGAGGCGGTCAACTGATGGCTTGGCAAATGAAACACGATAATTTACTTAGGTGCAATGCGGTTGTTTCCCCGCCCTGTTTGTGGGCGAGAACTTGAGATATTGCTGCGAATGATTGGACTTTGAGTGGCAAAGAAAGCTTTTATCAACAAACTGAATAAGTTATGCGTACAATCTGCTGCCAGGACATCGAAGCCCCCACATATACTATATACCCTCACATGGCAGCCATTTGCTAATTGTGCTCATTATCTGCTAAATGTGCGCAAATTTATGTGACGCACGCAGTTGCCTCACCAACTGATTTGATTACCCGTACGTGTAGCGGCGAGTGCCCGGCCAAAGGCGGTAGGTGGAAAAGGAGGAGGTGCCAGCAAATTGAGTCGCTCTACCTGAGCACCAAAAGACTCGCCGTAAAAAAAGAGGCTCATAAAACATGTAAAATGCCAGAAAAAAGAGCCTCCCTCCTCCGAAACCACACACATCCTGCGCCGCCACTCTCCTTTCCTGCGGCTGAGGAGCTCATTAAAAATTCGTAGAGCGTTCTATTAAATGTTCATGTTTTGCATAAAAATAAAGCTACCCGGAAAAAAAGAAAGAAAGAATGAAAAGAAAACGGGCCTTTGGGAGTTGGGGCATTTTATAGGCCATAGTGTTCCATGTGTGTGTGTGCTCTGCGGCTTGTAAATTCAATTGATTCTGTAATGATGCCGCATTTTAATTAACCCCTCGTATTCTAGGCATTTGCAATGAGCCGTAAATTGTGTAAATACTTAAATTCAATAGAAAAGGGAAACTGTGTTGTTACATTCCAGCAACCTTTGTGTTAAACTACCATAGCTTTTGTCCAACAACTCTAAACTACCAGTTTTCGGTTGCTGCCGAATATGTTTTCGTTAAAGCAATCAAACCAATAATTTGCCAACAGGAACAACAGCAATAACATGGATATAAATGTAAACTGCAATAAAAACATATAAATCAAATCACAAAAGCCACAAAAATAGCCAACATCGAAGGCTGTGTGTCGTCCCCTGGCAAAGGAGGGAGGGGTTCCTTCCTGTAACTCAACGACTAAGCAGGAAATGCCATTGAAAAACACGTAATCACATAGACCAACATACAGGCGGCTCACACACACTCACACAAATACACAGAGTTGCCATAGATCCTGATGGAGAAAGCATAGAATTTCATTTCAATGCTTATCATATTTGTGAATTTTTTTCTATTCCGTGTCCTGCTGGGAGGGGGGCAGGGTGCTCGAACGGTGGTCAGCGCATACAAATGCAAAACGGAAATGACATGAGGGATAAATCAGGAAATTGCTAAACATCAAATAAAGCTGATAGCAGCGTAACTTCCATACAGATTCGAAATCGAAGCTCTCTTGGCTTTCGGTCGTCGTCGTCGTCGTCGGCGATGTCAACAATTCAAAATCATTGCAATGATGACGGGGCAAACAGCTGTGGCAGTCACTACTGTGCAGCGAAAAATTCAATTTTGCAATATGACATCCGGCGGCTGGCACACATACACACACACACACACACATGTGCATACACTCTCCGTACGTACACACGGCGTATACTTAACGCCGCAACGCCTGAGTCAACAGGCCCCGAAGCGATTGACATGCCCCCATTGTTCGACGGCTTTTTAACTGCTAATGTTACGGCGCTCCTGCCATCGCCACAGCCAACTGCTTACGGCTGCCGACTGCTGACTGCTGACTGCTGGAAATTGGCAACTGGCAACTGGCTACTAGAATCCCGGCCAGCTGCAACGCTGCAGTTTTCTGTCAAACAAGAGCTGCCATCGCTTTGGGGCCGCTGCGTTGGAGTTCGAGCTTGTGGCGTTAGAGTCAATAGCAAGGCACACGGCTCTGGCCAATTATGGCCAGGGAACATGGCGAAATTTCATAATAGAGATGGCGGAATTGATGCCAGCTCCGGTATGTAATTTTGGTTAATTTATTTGGAACAGGTTTGATTATTACTTCAGCTTAAAGCAGGCTTTTGTTATAATATTTTTCTATATTTTAAAAAATTTACCTAAAGCTAAGAACATTTTTCTACAATTAAGAAAAACTTTTCATGAATTTATAGGGCAAGGTTCCCTAAACTCAATTCAAGGCATCATGTATAAAATTTTGAATGATTAATTTTTCTATTTTTTTCAATTTTTGGACGTTTTTTTCTGATTAGCTTCTTTTGGTTCCTTAATTCCTAAAATTCCTAATTTATATGTTTTATATTGATAGTTTTCTTTTCTATAATTCTATAAAATTGGTAATTCCTTGGATAGATTATTAAGATAACTTTTTATATTTATTGTTCCCACTTTTTATTAAAACATTTATTACAAGTACAATTTCTCTTTCCCCATTAAACCGTTAGACTCTTTACAAAATGTCGTCAACCACTTGACGTGCCCCTTTCATTCAGTCGCCACCTTCAAGAGCGAACAACTCTCGTTGCAAAAAATAAATAAAATAAAATAAGCTGAGTAAATGACACTCGAGCTGCGGCGCTTTAGAAACTTCAAGTGAAGCACGGCACAAATTGTTAGGCATCGCGTCCGCCCCTCCCCTCCTTCGGCGTTGTCAACGTGCGGCTGGGGGGAGGTGGAAAATTGTGCGAGTAAGCAGCGAAAATTTAATTACACTTAATTAAGTGCAAAAAATTCGTACAATGCTATTAAAATGTGCTTCAAAATGGCTTTGGTTTTATATATATACTAAGTGTGTGTGTGTGAGTGTGGCAGAGTAGTTTGGCGCCGCGTGTGTGAGTAAACGAGTGAAAATGTAGTTTGCATTTATTAGAACATTTTTGCGGAAGAGCCATAAAAATGCTTTGCTGTGCATTAACTTCTTTTTTTTTTTCTGGCCTGAAGCGATAAAGTTGTAGAGGCGATGGAGAAATGGGCAAAGAGATTTATGATGAGATGAGATCTTTAATAAAGTCATTTAACTAAAGAAAAGGCGACAAACTTTTTGTAGGCTTTTGAAAGCTAAATTGTAATTACATATTAAAGGAAAATTAATGATGGAGAAACTAAGAATTTACAAGCTATTTAATAGTTTGTTTTATGTGAATTGAAGATGTATTTATGGATTTTTTAATTATCAGGGAAATTGTTTCTTATATAATTTGATAACTACAATTTAATTGTATATAAAAACATTTGACAAGCCATAGAACCTTGTAAATAAACAATGCAATATAAACTTTAATCAACGTTTTATGTTAATATTTTACACTATTTAAACGTAATTTTCATCCTTATTTTTTAAAATTATCTTAAAATCATGTAAAACACAATTCATAAAGTTCCACAGACTACCAATGATTATTTTCCCCAGCTTTCCCTAATTGCATTCCACCAATCGCTGTCTTGGTTTAAGGCTCTTTCTGTGCTAAAGTAAATTATGGCCCGGGATGGTGGAATACCTTTTCGAGGTCATTTAGATAGCTTGGCCGAAACAATAAGAGGCATTTAAAATTTTTTTTATTGTTTTCCATGGCGGTGGCTTTATGACTTATTTCCCTTCGCCGCGCTATTACACATAATTTCTGGCCGCTCCTGCAGGATATATATTTCTCTTATTTATGGGCGGCCGGCGTTGGCCGCTTGGCGCTGTTGTTGGTTATTTTGGGTTTAGCGCGTTGACAGCATGTGGCTGGAACGGCGGCTACTTAGCATCATCGCAGGATGCTGAATCCTTATTATCCTGCCACTTTCCAGTTGTCGGTCTTATGCTGCCTCCTCTGCGTCTTCTGGAGGACGTTGTTGTTGCTGCTGGCTCTGACGGCTGTTGTTATAAGCCGCTTTTAGCCGCTGCCCTGACAATCCGCGTCTGCTGCTACTTATTTTGATTAAATTTACATAATTTCCCGGCCCCCCCCTCTCCATTCCTGCCCACTGGTCCTTTTCATTTACTAGTACTATTTTTTTTTCAGCGAATATTTATTTCCTTTGCCATCTTTCCTTATCGCCTGACCCATTAATGCATTTCCTTCGCCAGCGATATTTGCTCAATCTTTATGTTAACTCAATTGCCAATATCGTGTGCAAATATTTCAACAGCTTGCCACCGAAAAAAAGAGGACTTTGTAACTATCGGCAGTCAACGCCACGCCTTACTGGGCCCACCGCCCATCGCCCACTGACATACAGACAGGCAAATACGTCAGTGGAGTGTATAATTTGCGCTTTGTCTGACTGTCAACACTTTTAACCCATTTTTGTTGGTTGTACATTTTGGCTAGGCAGATGGGTAAAGGGATACAGTGGAAAGTGGCTATGATGAACAGGATATATAAAATTTATTTTACATTTAAAATATAATTAAAACAAGAAAGGAAGCTAACTTCGGCACGCCGATGTTTATACACCCTTGCAGATATTATTTCATTACATTACCTATACTTAATATGTTTACAGGTTGGCAGT
>JAEIIL010027108.1:0-16245 GCA_018905715.1 Drosophila lini | reverse complement strand
ATTTTCATCGTCAGAGTACCAAAAAAAACGACGTGTCTAAAAGTTCTTCTTCTTTTTTTTCGACACCGTTTTTTTTATATGGAGTTTGGCCGCTGTATAAATTTATACAGCGGTTTTTTCTCGTCAGAGTACTAGGCTTTACTCTCAATCAAACAAACCATAAAACATTCCAAATGCGCTGAACCAAGAACATTTAGAAAAGGTGGAAAATTTCGAATGACAAAGAATCTCGCTTTATACCGAAGGCTGTAAATATGCTTTTGTTTTTAAACACAAAACCAATGGTTAATTGACTAAAAATCTTAAATTTTCTTTTTTTAATTTTTTATCTATCGTATCGAATCGTATTCGTTTAATAAATATAACTAAAAAAATATATTTTAACATAAATAAAAGTTTAAAACAGTGTTTTAAAGCAAATTATGGGAAATTTAAAAAAAATTTTTAAATGATGATGTTTTCAGCGATATATCGATATTTTTAAACATCGATGTACTGACTATCGATGTCGATAAGTCGGCCACAACAATTTCTTAGAAACTATCGCGGTAGTGAAATATCGATAGCACCACGGTAATGGAATTATTTAAACCAGACGAGGTGACAACCCTGGTCAGGAAAAATATAACTTAATTGCGAATTAAACTTTTTTCTGATCTGCAGCCATGTCTCTTCAGAAAACCCCGTCGTTTAGCATGATTATTAACCAGTAAGAGGCCAAGAAACACTCCCATAATAAGAAACAAACCGAACTTGACGTCAATTCATTTTGTCCACGAACAGTTGCAGCATTTCGCGCTCGAACAGCCAAACGTTTTTCTTGGAAACCTTTGAGAATGTAAAGGAGCAGTCCGGACTCTTCGACAATGAAATGTTGTTTATGCCCACGATGGTTACTTCCAACAGCAGCGGTGGCTTCAATCCCCTACAGGATTTCATGGTCTGCGGCGCCGGTAAGAACCGCGTAATGCAGCCGACTGGAGTACAGGGATCGGCAGTGTACAATCCCGTGCACTGTGCTCAGAACGACCACTGCTTCTATGCACCTAGTGCGGAAGACATCGTGTTCAAGCGGTAAGCGACTTTAAAATCCCCGCCCTTCCGATTAATTATCGTCGCGCGATCCACGTTTCGTGGTGAATACCCAAAACCGAACTGTCGCTACTTGTCGTTTATTCCGTCGATTTTTGCGTTTTGTTAAACATTTCGTGCCTCCCATTTGTTCCTGTGCGATCGGACCGCCGCAGATTAGTCTTCCGGGATGTACATATCACAGCCGATGTCGTGGCACAAAGTCAGGTACCGTGGCTACATGTTGGCGTGTAACCGTGCATGTAGCAACACGCTTGTACTTGCACTGTTCACGCACGCAGCCCCCTTATAGTGTTTGTTCGACTACCAAGTCGCAATTTCTGGTGCTTGACTTTTGCAAACCTTTATTTCTGATTTCTCTGCTCCAGCAGTGATTCTGACGAGGAGCTGCAGGTGACCAATGAAGCCTCCCTGGACTCTGCCGAGTCCAGGCCGGAGGGTGCGGGCGCGGGTGCGGTGGCCATCGAAGAGGTGGTGGAGGGAGCTGGTGACCTGTGAGTTCCTGGCCAAAGGTGGTTGTGCTACTGCTAACTAGTCCATTTCATTCACAGGAACGCGGAGCCGATGGCCTTTCTGCAGGGATTAAATGTAAGCAGGACTTGAATCCCCCAATAATATTCTTACTAACTTGCATTTTTCGTCTTGCAGTCCGGGAATCTGATGCAGTTCAGCCAGGTGAGTGGGAGAGGGACTAGTGCATCCTGAAGCGCTGCGACAGATCCGCCTGCACCAGAATGAGCACAAAACTTGCCACTGCCGAGAACACGTTGCTGATCAGCTGCATATCGAGCTCATACAGGCCGAGGGGCTTGATTTTGAACTTGGTGACGGTCACCAAGAGGGTGAAGGCGTGTACCGACTGCCGGTAGCGGCAGTCGGCATGCCGCAGGTCTATCTCCTGCAGGATGAGCACTGATCTCTTGGTGGCCACCAACAGGTTGTTGCACAAGTGCGTCAGCATGGTGATTTCCGACAGCGAGATGGTCAGGAACACCGAGTTGATGAGCGCGCCAAGGCCGTCGAAGGCCTTGCCGGCGATCAAGGCATCTGCTATGGAGTAGTAAATGCTGTAAAAGCCAACTGTTATGCCGAGCAGGTGGCAAATGAGCGACAGGATCATGGACAGGGCCATGGGAGTCAAGTACTTTCCGGCGTGGAAATAAATCACCTTGTAGCGGCTCGCCAGCTTGTCCAGCTCGTCTGCCAGTGAGCAGAAGCGCTGCATGCGGTAGTAGGCGGTGGTCAGCTTCAGTTGATCCTCCCTCTGCAGCAGATTAACCTCCCGCTGCTGCGCCTCCAGTTGGCGGTTCAGTGCCTTCAGCATCTCCTTCACCACGACCATGGCTCCGAAGTAGCAGTTGTTCAACAGATTCGAAATGACCAGCGGAAACAGCCTGTAGAGGGTCCAGATCAAACTTATCTCGGGGTGGGTCCTTCTCTGCTGCAGGATGAAGGCCACCTCGAGGGTCAGCGGAAAGGCAATGGTCTTGATCAAGGCCAGGGAGATCGATGTGTACAAAGACCGGCTGTCGAGACGCATGGTTTTGAGGGTCTGAAAGAAGGGCACTCGACTCATCATCTTGGCCACGTGGTGACTGATCATCATTTGGGTGACGTAGTTTATAACGGCCACCGTAATGTTCATGTAGCTGTAGAGCGTTGTGGCATCCTTCAGGTTGATCTGTCCCTGGCTGTACTCCTTGTAGATCTGACGGCCGTAGACAGTGCTGAATGCGATGGTCCACAGCATCGCGTACGCCAAATAAAACTTGTTGAACTGGAACCTCTGACGGCTCCGGGGATGATAGCTGTTGGCCAGGAGTCCAAAGACGGTCATGAAGACCACCAGGGTAATCGTGAGCATTTTCACCATGCTCTGGTGTGTTTTATCGCTGGTGAGGTTCATCTTTCCCAAGCAGTGGACAACGACTGGAGAAGCACTCTTTTCGCAGAGTGTTAATTACAGCCAGCCTAATTGTTTTCCCCGTATCCAACTGACTGCATCTGAAGGACCTGTCAAGGTGGAGGACACTATCTGGACACATCTCGAAATGCGTGCTGCTTGCTAGCCGACCGAAAACCAACTGAGCATGCGTTGCGTTGGTAAACGATAACGGGGAGAGTGTGAAGGAACCATAAGAGCGACAACCGACATTCCCAGTGTGACTCAACAGCTCTGTATGGCCGGCCTGCTGCAATTTCATAAGAGCTACATGACGTCACAGTCTCACAGAGGTTCAGTTCTAGCGCGAGAGCCAAACGGAGCGTGTTATCTAGCTGATTAGCAAGGAACGCTCCATTGTGTCGTCACAAATCAGCAAAAATTGCAACCACTTGTGAAAGACCATAACAAAAGATTAGTCAAACACCGTCCATTCAGTCAATAGCTGACAAGAATCGACATGAAGCTCTATCAGCTCTACGTGCGCAAAGTGTGAACTTAAAGACGGAACCAAGGATATTTACGTATTAATGCTAATTTCCTTTATTTTCCAGCAATCCGTGCTGCGCGAAATGATGCTGCAGGATCTCAAGCCTCAGGTGAATACTTTGCCCAAGCTGGAGAACCACAACCTTGGCGGCTACAATTTCAGCATGGTATTGGATGAACCACCAAAATCTCACTGGATGTTCTCGGTGGCCCTAAACAAGCTCTATATCAGGATGGACAAGATCTTTAACGTGGACGTTCAATTCAAGGCGAAGATGCCCATTCAGCCGCTCAATCTCCGTGTCTTCCTCTGCTTTGTCAAGGATGTGAGCGGTCCGGTGCTGCGATGCCAGAATCACCTAAGCGTAGAGTCAAGTAAGTTGATTTCTCGTTGGAAGGCAAGAAATACTCCTTCTAATATATCACTTCTGCCTTACAGCGACCATCCCAAACATAAAGGAGCGCGAGAGTTTGCTACGCTGTGAGAATCCCAACACTGTGTACTGTGGATCTGCCCAGGGAAAGGGCATTTCCGAACGTTACTCCGTTCTGATTCCCCTGAATATGTGCCGATCTGGCAACCGCAGTGCCGGATATGTTCGCCAGACGCTGGCCTTCAAGTTCGTCTGCCAAAATTCATGTTTTGGCCGAAAGGATACGTGCTTGTTGTTTTGTCTGGAGAACGCTAGGTGGGTTTTCGAAGAAATTATGTATAGAGCTCAGAACTTAATATTATTCTCACCTTCATTGCAGTGGCGATATTGTGGGACAGCAGGTTTTGAATGTTAAAATCTGCACGTGCCCGAAACGAGATCGCAACCAGGACGAGCGCCAAATCACTGGCAAGAAGCGCAAATCCGAACCCGCCTGCTCCGATGAGGAGTATGAGCCGGACGTAAAGCAGGCCAAGTTACGAAGACGTACCGCTTCATGCCGGCGGAGTGTAAAGGAGGAGACTGAGAGCAATGACAGCCAGGATGAGGAGGTGCCCACCTCCGAATGGCAGGTATCGCGTACAACGGATGGCGAGTACCGTTTATCGATTACCTGCCCGAAAAAGAGTTGGCTTCTTCAAAGCATTGATGGTATGATTAAGGAGGCAGCTGCTGGAGTGCTACAATGTCCAAACCAGGCGAAACTACGCCGCCATGCCCACAAGTTGGTCAGCTTGAAGAGTAAGCATAAGACCGGTCCGATCCTCTACCGAAATTTTAAACTAAAATGACGTTATTTGCAGAACGTGCCTGCGACCTTCCATGACTGATGGACTGACTAGAGGAATCTCTGAAGACCTCAGCAAGTTTTACCCTCAGAAGCAAATTTTTTCCACAATACACCTATGAAATGTCGTGTGCCACTATGAAAATGGACTCGGATGGAAAATGTACAATTTTTAAGTTCGTATATAATATAATTTACGTTTGTTAGGTCTTTCCAAGTGATACTACAATACTACATGTTGGCTTGTACGAAAGTCGACAGTAAGACAGTTTTATATTTTTGATATTAAAATACTACTGTTACCTACAATTTTATAAAGCTACCGATAAGATAAGTCTAGCATATCAAAGAATCAATGTTGCTCTTAGTATTTTTCAAGTATATCAGCTTGGAGTGCGCCAATGCGCAGATCCTACTGTACTCGGGCAGAGCGCATGCTATGGCCGGGCAATGTGACATGTGTGGTGGCTTGTGTTCGCGGTCAATGCTCTCGGGATCCATCTCAGCTAGTCTGCAAATATGTCAAAATCGCTGGGCTGCATTTACATATTTTATTTATACCCGTATCTGCGCCTCTTTGGTTTTAGTTCTATGCTTAAAAAAACAACCTCAAGCAGGGCGCATGCGTTCGCCAACGTTGCACATGTGCAGAGATGTGCGAAAAATAAAGAAAAACCAGATGTTGACACTGTGCCGCAGCTGCAGGCGACTACTTTAGCTTTTGCCACATGCGGCAAATGCTAGTGTTTCGCTAGTGTTTACTCTAGCCCACCGAGTGCTGTTCATTGACCTAGGGCAGGGCATTTAATATGCGCCCATGCCTTAATTGTAACGGAATGGGAACCGCCGTGGCCATAATGCAGGCAGGCAAAGCGGATGTATCGGCTTCCATTTGGGGCCTTTCCTTTTTCACCTTACCAGTTTGGCACTGCGAAAATGGGTCGAAGCCGAGAGAGAGAAGAGACTCACTCACTCAATTCTCGTTCGGCGAGTGCCAACCAAAGCGGTTTGGAATTGAGTTGAGCTTAAGGTGCGAGTCTCAGTTGCACAGAAAAAAAATGTTATACTGACTACCAAGAAGTTGAATAAACAGTATATTAAAGGGGTTCTTTAAACTAAAGCTACAGAAACGATATATTATATATATTTTCTATATATACGATGCACAGTCACCCAAAAAACCCAGTTAAATATTTTTCAGTTTTTCTTTGATTGGCTGGTGCCAAAAGGTTGACGGTTCCCAGTGGCGTACAGTAGTGGGTGGCAGTAGTTAGAATTTATTATTCATATATTACCCACAATGGAGACTTTTAACAAAAACAGATGCTATCCAGTTTCCAGAAAACTCATAACTATCTTTATGGGGCCAGATAAAGGGAAAGCAAACACCGGAGAGCTCTTATCGGCACACATCTTCCGTCGTCCGCAGTGCCCACTGTGCGCGCGTGGGGAAAACAATAAAGCCAAACAAAAACAGAAAGCCAGGCCAAGACGAGACGTCAGGTGAAACCGCGCCTGCAACTCCACTCGCTCGATTCCACTCAAAGGGGCCCGCAACGTATTGCTGCCCACTTGGATCTGCAGTCGTAGATACAGAAACCAGATAACGACGAGCGCCCGGCGATCTCCACTCAGTCGATGGGGAAGAGTCGAAAGCTTGTACACGTAGTTTGGCATTCGCATTCGGCTGTTGGCTTTGGCGTTGGCGGTGTCGTCGTTGTCGTGGTTTGTGCTGAGTATTCTGGCTGATCTTCGTCGCGTTGCAGCTGTGTGAAGTCGTGCCATATTCGTTTTGACCGCGAAATTTTCTGGGCTAAGAAAATCTACTTTATTGCCCCTGGTTTTCTGTGTGAGTTCATCCGTGAGTGGCAGAGATGGTGGAAACGGCAACCACTACGACCATAACGCGCTCCACCACGACGGCGCCGGCGGGATCGGTGACGGTGACAGGGCCCGCGTCCTCGGCCACGCCCACAGCGGCTCAAGCGGCCGCTCGGGCGCAACGCAATGATGAGACCACCCGAGCCATATTCAACCTGAAAGTGATCGTGTTCCTGCTTCTGCTGCCGCTGATCCTGTTTGCCGTCTTCCTCAAGCATCTGCTGGATTACCTCTTCGCATTGGGGCTGAAGGAGAAGGATGTCAGCGGCAAGGTGGCACTGGTAAGAAATGTTTGTGGGTTAACTGCTAAGCCCAGTTATTGAAAGTCTTCTCTGGGGAAAGGTGGGAGGAGATTATGACTTAATTATGTTTGTTTAATGAAAATGCTAATAGGCTTTTCCCAGGCTTTTCTTTCAAAAGGGGGAAACCACAAAAGTTTACAAAACCAAAAAGTAGTTATGACTTTTTCATGCGGCTTTCAATTCACATCCATAGAAGTCACAGAAGAACAAGTTTATTTGGCTATTAATTAATAGCCAAGAGATCACAAAGGTCTCTGTGTATTTAGATACACATCTGACAAGAGTATCTGTCAGATAAACGATCTGGAATCCAGCCAGCCAGCTAGGTAGAAGCCAAGCGAAACGCAACGTCACGCACTTTCCTTTTCCAGTGGCTGCACTTCCACTCCCACCTCTGGCCCACTCCAAGCTCCCCCCCAGCCGCTTTCCCGCTTTTCTTTTATATTTTATTCAGTTTTTAAGCGATGTCTCCAGCTAGCTATTGGGTGCGGTCGCCGATCGCCGGGGTCTGAGTTATTAAAGTAAATATTTATGGTACTTTGGTGCCCAGCAGTGTTAGTTGGCCAACTGTTTGTGTTTATGCTTGCAATGCTTTCCTCGGTCAGCTAATGTGACATCATTTTCCATGTAAGCCAAGGGAAATCTGGAAATCCGACTGAATTTCGAAAAGCTTGCGGTGTTCCATATCGCGGTCCATTAATCGCATATGTATTACACATTGACTTATGGCGTCTTTTTATGGAAAAGTCAATTGGGGCGGACGCCACTGGTCAAGGTCAAGTGTGTAGGTGATGCTCTGGATCGTAAAGAACCCGATCGGGTTCGGAGACCATTAGCATTCCATTCTGGTCTCAGAACGTAGGCGTGTGCCGGCCATAAGCGTCTCACGTAGCGCATCGATGAATCATTGTGGCTCGATTTTTGTTTAGTCTCAGCTTTTCGATTTTCGATCGTTCCCTCAGATACAAAAAAACCACTACAGATACAGATACAGATACGTCTTGCGGTTTGGGCCTGACAGAGGCGAGCTGGTTGAAAGAGGGGAGAACCCGGTCCCGTGCCAGCTGTGAGAAGCGGTGTAATTAGTAGATCGACTTGGGAGATATATTTGTAAATAAATTCGGGTAATGTCAGCTCGAAAGCCCCCCTTTTCCGGCGCCCCTGGCCGGCTGCAAACTGGTTTTCTGTGTGTGTCGCCGCATTTTTAACAAGATGAAGCGAAAGAGAGAGCTCAAAAGTGCAAACCTCAGGAACTTCACTTCACTTTTGTTTTCAGGTCGAGCACAAGCGATGACGTTGGCCGAGTCGCGTGTAAACAAAAACAGAGAGCCCCGAGGCGAAGGGCAGAAGTTATATCTGGTATCTCTCGGATGCGTAGATAGAACTCAGCGCGGCTGTTAGTAACTGTTGCCGCAGTTAATTTGCATATGATATTGAAATTCTTCAGCAATGGTATAATCACAACAACAACTGCGCACTGCCATGTGCTGGCGACTTGTTATTGTTATTGCTTTTCCATTGTTTTTTTTGTTGTTGTTGTGCACGAACGTGCCAAACTTTGGGGCTGCGACACGGTGACCCACCCTCAGCTGAGGAGGCACTGAGGTCACACAGTCAGTCGTTAGTCGTCAGTTCGCTTTAATTACGGTCAAAAGTCACTCAATTGTGCCCGAGAGGGCCGGCCCACCGAGCGTATGTGTAATGCCATTCATAAGTCGCTGCTCTCTCTAATAATTGCCGGTAAATGGGGTTTTTGTTCAATGCAAAGTCGCATTAGCTCGACTTGATTGTTTGCAAATTAAGCTAATTAATTTGTTTAAGTATAATGAGAGTGAACCGCCCGAATCCATCTTTCCATCGCACACAGGTGACCGGCGGTGGCAGTGGCCTGGGACGCGAGATTTGCCTGGAACTAGCCCGCCGTGGCTGCAAGCTGGCAGTGGTGGATGTCAACTCCAAGGGCTGCTACGAGACGGTAGAGTTGCTCTCCAAGATCCCGCGATGCGTGGCCAAGGCCTACAAGGTAAGATTATCTCGTCTTCATGGTAGCCACATAACATGTTGTTGTTCCTCTTTCAGAATGACGTCTCCTCGCCGCGCGAACTTCAGTTAATGGCCGCCAAGGTGGAGAAGGAGCTGGGTCCCGTGGACATACTGGTCAACAACGCCTCCCTTATGCCCATGACCTCGACTCCCTCTCTGAAGAGCGATGAAATTGATACGATTCTGCAGCTGAATCTGGGCTCTTACATAATGGTTAGTATACAGACTTAATTCTTTAAATTTTTTATATATTTTTTATATATTCCCTGACAGACCACCAAGGAGTTTCTGCCCAAGATGATAACCCGCAAGTCCGGTCACCTGGTGGCAGTGAATGCCTTGGCGGGTAAGTTGTCTTCTTCTCGCTTAACAAGAACTGCCAAATTAACCCTAATATCTCCAATGCAGGCCTGGTTCCTTTGCCCGGAGCCGGCATCTACACGGCTACAAAATATGGCATCGAGGGCTTCATGGAGTCTCTGCGCGCCGAGCTCCGCCTGTCGGACTGCGACTATGTGCGTACCACAGTGGCCAATGCCTACTTGATGCGTACCAGCGGGGATCTGCCGTTGCTCAGCGATGCGGGGTGAGATTTCCTGGTTTCCCTTTGCCCGATTGCCTGATCCCAACTCTTCCCTTCAGCATAGCGCAGAGCTACCCCGGTCTGTCCACTCCTTACGTGGCGGAGAAGATTGTCAAGGGCGTGCTGCTGAACGAGCGCATGGTGTACGTGCCAAAAATATTCGCCCTCAGTGTGTGGCTGCTCAGGTGGGAATGAAATTAGCCCGGCGTGCGCTAACTATTTTTAACGATTATTGTCTCCGCTCCTTCCCAGACTGCTGCCCACCAAGTGGCAGGACTACATGCTGTTGCGCTTCTACCACTTCGACGTGCGCAGCGCCCACCTGTTCTACTGGAAGTGAACGAAAAGCATACCATCCCAAAAGCATTTACGCGGAGAGCTCGAAGCTTGTTGGTTTCCCATTCGCAGTTCTTAATTCAACTGTTGCTTACGCTAGGTTTACATGTTTAGCTATTTATACGAAGCCTTAACTTAAATTAAATATATCTTCCTAACAGTGGCGCAAGCCCTATTCCTTGGGCTTTGCCGGTTTCGTTGGCTTCCTTCTTCGCAGTTGCAAGGCCTCGGAAAAGCACTTCTTCTCGGATTGCTGCACACAGGAACTGCGTTCGTAGTGCCAGGTGTAGTTGAGCGGGCAGCGATGGAGGAGCTTGTGGCCACTGGAGCAGTAGTAGAAGTAGGCGCAGTTTAGGGGATGTGGCATAAAGCCATACACACCCGCCTGGCAGCTAGTGATAATGCCCGGCGACTGGCGGCGATTGCAGGACACCAGATGGGCGGGAGTGCAAGCTCTGGTCAGGCCCGCTCCTTCGTAGCATACCATGTAGGGATAGCAGGGTCCGGCATTGGGCAATTCCTCCAGGGTGATGGTCAGCGGTTCCGTCTTCGAAGCCACTGTGGGTGGTTGTGGCTTCAACGGTGGCTTAGTGGTGGTAATCATCGGTTGACACCTCTTAACCAGCTCCTCTTCCAGACAACGCTCCTGCTTCTCGTCGTAAAAGTGACCATCAAGGCACTCGGCCTCAAAGGAGCCGGGTCCGGCGCAGTAAATGTACTTTGAACAGTTACTGGAGCTGGCCACGTAAACTCCCATTTGTGGGGCACCCGCGCACTCTGCGAACTCCAGGGCCAGGGTGCGGTGACCCAGCAAGGTCACCAGAACTATAGTTAACCAGGTTAGGGCTCTCATTTCACTACTGCCGGAATGCGGCAAAGACATCTTACGACTAACTGACTTCAGATACCCGAAATACTTGAAAACACCGATACTGGTTGGGAATATTTTTGCATGTGCCCGCCAAATGATAAGGGCGACAAGCATCCAGCCTCGATTATTACGTGGTTATCGCCGTGTTCCCGATAGTGCTAATGAGTTGGGGAGTTACTGCGCACCCGCCCCCGGCTTTTCGTTTGCCATTCGTAGCCTACTTCCAAGCGAAGCCAGCCACAGATTTAATGACCGCGCCAGGCCGCAGCACAATGCACATGGCTCTCGGGCCTGAGCTCAATAAAAATTGAAAACGCACTCAATAAGCAATTAAGTGTCGCCACTTCCGACGGGACAAACGAACGATACCACCGATACCATCCATTGGACGCGCACACAGACCACCGCCATTCATCGCCCGCGTCGACATCAACAACATCATTGGCATCATCCCCATCATCATCATCAGCGCCGACATGGACGTGGTCGCGGCTTGTCGGAGTTAAGCGATTGCCATCGATTTAATATTCGATGAGATATTCATAACTTGCAATTAGGTTTGGCGGCTCTGCTTTCCCGGCTCTTGCAGCTCGCGATTTACGTAAATGATTGCGTTGCTGATTAATGAAGAATTACCAGGGCGAGTGCCCCATCAAGCCACTGCCATTAACATAATATCCCGCACTGTCCTCGCCGGAGGGCTGTGCAAATTGCAATTTCATTAATTGTTAATTAAACGCAGTCGAGTGCCAGTTGTCCCGGTAGCTTTGTGGCATATTTTTGGGCTCAATGCCGCGACGGGTTAACAGGTTATACCGTCGTCTATAACCAATCTGCCAGATGCCGCTCTGCCTGCACTCGGAAAAGGACCCCATATGGTGAGGACGCGACTCAAGTGATTAAGTGCAACCTGAAATCTTCAAATGTCGAGCAACATGTGCACAAACACAAACAGAAACAACGAGACCCACTCCCTTCCATAATGTAAAATCTAATTACGATTATGTGAGGAGACCCCCAGCACCTGATGCTCCTCAGTTCTCCAGCTCCTCAGCCTCCAGCTCCAGTGCCCCAGCACTCCATGAACTCGGTGTTCGGTGCGCAGGCGCAGCGGCATCGCCGATCCATAAAAATAGCTCACTAATTATTTGTGTGCTAGGGTTACAGTTCTCATAAAAAACAAACAAACTGTCGGGCGTTTTATGGATCTTCTGCTTGCCTTAATGCCCCCGCAAAGTTTTTCCGATCCCAAATCCATTCGATTCGACACCAAGAAGGATTTATCAGTTTCAACTTGTAAGGAATTCTCCAAATTTTAAAATATACAAAATTCGATGTATTCTAACCATATATTATACATACCATATGGTAGATAAGTGAAATGCGGAGTGCTATTAGCCAGAACGCTGAATTGGCATTTATTTCCATATAATAATAGTTATCTGCCTATTCTTCGGCACCAGGATCTCCGCAACCATCGTGAGCCCTGCACAGCTGGTTCTCTGTGCCCACCGACTGCCGGAGCTTCACGAGAACCCGATCAGTACGATCATCCAGGCGATCCAGGGCTGAGTTCAGGGCATTCAGTCTGCAGTTGACACTCGCCATCAGCTGCTCCGAGTTTCTGGTCATCTCCTCCAAGTCAGCCCACAGATCGCCGTTCGGAATGGGATCCAGCACAGGCTGCAGCTGATTCTCTTCGCTTTCCATTTGGCTTAAAGTCAGGCGAATATATTCAAAATTTACTTAAATTTGGTTTAGGCTACACACTGACGGACAGATGTGTATTTAAAGCTGGAATTTCTGAAGTGTAAAGAAAATGTTCCTATCCCAATCCCATTCGATTCGACACAGAAAAGGATTGATCAGTTTCAACTTGTAAGGCTTTCTCCAATTTTTAATATATAGAAAATAGGATGTACGCATTCGCTATCCTTTACTAAACATATAGTATAATATATGTTCCATATATCGGAGATAAGTGAAATGCGGAGTGCTATTAGCCAAAACGCTGAATTGGCATTTATTTCCATATAATAATAGTTATCTGCCTATTCATCGGCACCTGGATCTCCGCAACCATCGCGAGCCCTGCGTAGGTGGTTGTCTGTTCCCACCAACTGCCGGAGCTCCACGAGAACCCGATCAGTACGATCCTCCAGGCGATCCAGGGCTAAGTTCAGGGCATTCAGTCTGCAGGTGACACTCGCCATCAGCTGCTCCGAGTTTCTGGTCATCTCCTCCAAGTCTGCCCACAGATCGCCGTTCGGAATGGGATCCAGCACAGGCTGCAGCTGATTCTCTTCGCTTTCCATTTGGCTTAAAGTCAGGCGAATATATTCCAAATTTACTTAAATTTGGTTCACTCTACACACTGACGGACAGATGTGTATTTAAAGCTGGAATTTCTGAAGTGTAAAGCAAATGTTCCTATGCTTTGATTCATTATTCCACATCATTTTAGTTGTTTGGCTAAAACTTAATTGATGCCGTTCAATGCAGTTTTAGCCAATTGACTTTAGGCACTTTTGCTTTTAATAAATTAAATATTCAAAATTTATAAGGTATTTAACACAACGGTGGGGTCTGTAATTCCGAAAGCAAGGAGCATATACTAAAGATTTTAAAGATTACCCAACCAGAGAATATTTATGTTTTGTTTTAAGTATAAAAGAAAATAAATAGTTTGATATTTTTTATAATTATTTTATTTATTGCAAATTAGAGGGTATCTTTATTTAGAGTTCCCCACTTAGCCGCTTGTTTAGTTTGCTGTATTTTTTTGCCGGCGGCCTATTACAAAAGCCTCGCTCGTTCATTTCATTAAACCCATTTACAAAATGGCTTTGTCCATTATTTATACATATCAATTATAAATTGTACTCAGCGCCTGCAATATTCATATTCACTTGTCAAAATGTCAACTCAAAATAGAATATTTATGCATTTTTATGTGTGCGTATCGGAGCATGATTTGTTTGCTTTATGCTCTCTTTTCAAGAACTCTATAGAGCAGAGGAAAGTGACAATACGGGCTATAAATACAAATGCTCGGCGGCAACCGAAGTTGAAATCAATTTTTTGTTTTGGCCCCATACTGCGGAGGTCGCGTTTCTCGCCTTCTGAATGTGGACCGGAGGGGTGCGGACGGAGTGCGACCATTTAGTTTGCGGCAGAACAAGGTGCCTCAATTTATTTTTAATTGGAGGCAAATTGAGCCAATCATCGTCGGTGGAAAGGAAATGCTTTGCTGCGGTTGTGGTCTTTTCTCGTTATTAACAGGATAAAGCTGCTGTCCATGTCCAGTTCCAGGCTCTGGCTTATGCATTGTCGCTTAATGAATTTTCATTCAAAGTGGCTGCAGCAAGGATGTGCGAACACTCAGAAGCTGACTTCCTGCCTTGCACAGGCCATTAACCGACCTGCTACTGGTCCTGAAAGGATGCTTCTCCTGACGTCTTCTTTGCGGTTGGCAAATCTGTTATTATTGTCATTAAGCAGGCTTTTGTTGTCACCACCCGGAAAATGTACAATACATGCTCGTATGCAGATGCATTTTTCTAGCAAATGTCCTTCGGTGCGGTTGGAGCTGGTGGTGGCATGTTGTTTGCCTGGTTATTCCGAGATTTTTGGGGATCTGTTCTTGAGGCTGGTCTTGCTCGGTTATTGAATTTTCTACACGATGTACTCGGACCCCCTAGCCCGAGGCTCAACTGGTTGCCTCTAACACAAATTTCGATGCATTTGGGTTTGTGTTCGTCGTCATTAGTTGAAAGCGCTTAGTTTAGCTCGTTTGTTTGCTAAAAGTTTCATTGTTGTTCCAGGTCCTGCTCCTGTTTCTGTTTCTGTTCCTGTTTCTGTTGTTGCATTACACTGGCCGTTGTTGTCATCAAGTTGATGCTGGACAACAACATTGTTTCGCCTAAATAAAGGCATATAATTTATGTGTAGGGCCTGCAGGGGCTACGAGTATGTGAGCATCGTGCATACGCCACGTTGACCGCTGACCAGCTGACCGAGTCGAGCTGAATACTGGGTGAACTTTGTGCCCTCCTTGGGCAGGGGCATCCTGCCTAGAGCAGCATCGGAGGCGATTGCTCTGACCGGTCATATGTGTGTGCCCCGCCCCGTTGGCCGTTATTGTTTTCCAACTTTTCACTTCGGTTATGAAAATTCCGAGCGGCGCAGTCACTTGCACGCTCGTCGCCATCAGTGCCGTCTCCATTCCGCTGACCGCAGTGGACAGGCTGGTCATGTTCCTATCCTGTTCTTATCCTCCACACAGATAGAAAAAGCGACCCAAAATCTAGATTTATTCGGGCCTTAAGAGTACTTTATTTATTCCATGTATAAAAGTATTCTTAGAAATATTTTTAATACTTTTATATATATTTTCATAATTTTTAAATGTTTAAAATAATAGAATAAATTTCATTTAAAATCTACACTGCTTTCTTCAGTGCAAG
Source organism: Drosophila lini (assembly GCA_018905715.1). Classification (NCBI taxonomy): domain Eukaryota; kingdom Metazoa; phylum Arthropoda; class Insecta; order Diptera; family Drosophilidae; genus Drosophila; species Drosophila lini. The sequence continues at coordinate 1,019 of JAEIIL010027108.1, read as the reverse complement.
GACGTGTGTTTTTGTGTGAGCATTGTTATGCTTATGTCCTGCGGCTTAGGCATTTGTTGTTTTACAACGTTTCAGTCTGTTTGCCAAGTAAATAAAAGCTGTTAACTAGTTTTCGCACACCAAGACAAAAAGGTGGATGGGGTTGGGGTTTGGGGCTGCAACACGTGCTGGACAATTTTTTGCTTCGCTGGCTCTCGTCCTGCTCCTCCGGCTGCTTTTGTGCGTAGACACTCGTGTATGAGCAATTATTTAATGCCGTCCGCTCGTCCGTCCGTTTGTCATTGTTGTCTTCGGGCCTTAGTGTTATAGTTGTATTTGTTGTTGCTGTTGCTGTAGTTTTAGGTGTACTTGTTGTTGCCGGTGCTAGTGGAGTAGCCTTTGTCTTGGCCCCCGTCATCCAAGTCAGCTGCAGCCATCTTGTCTGCCCCTTTTGTGTCGCTCATTTATTTGTGTTTATCCTTTCGCTTTTAATTGCGGCTCCGTCCTGCTTCCATCTCCAACTCGCCCACCCCTTTGTGTAATTACAAGTGTTTGTTGTGTAAATAATAGCGTTAGCCGCCTGGGCCGAGGACCATCGTTGACGCATCGTTTGCATGCTCAGTTAATGCCGTGCATCAGGACATCCTCCATTGTCCCGGTCTGTGTCTGCGTCTGTGTCTGTGGCACGGAAAATTAATTACGAGCATTAAGCACAGCGCAACGCCCGATCTGTCGCATTGACACAGGTGTTGGCTGCTCGATGTAACGTATTTTCCTTAGATAATTCCCATAGAACTCGACAGCCATGTGCGCTGCGCCTTGAACTCGAACTTAAACGGAAAGTGCCACTGGTGCTGCAGAGAGCAAAATTTGTGATAATTCCTTTAGTCCTTTTATTGGTTTTTGTGTTTAAATCAGGCACCGTAATCATTATAAGTTATATTATAAAAATTAAATGGTAATGTTTATGTTTAAAATTTGTTATTTTATTTTTAACGATAATCATTAGATTTGAGTAAAAATATAAAATATTTTGAATA
>JAEIIL010027107.1:0-15816 GCA_018905715.1 Drosophila lini | reverse complement strand
AACACTAATATTAAGTTAAATCAAGTACTATTGCAGCTTGCAATTTTACTCTTTCTCGCATCTAAATTAAGCAAATCTCCCCTGACAGATAAAAAAATTGAAAATTGATAAAACCATTGGCAGTTGTTTGTGTTAATTAAACGGCCAAGTTGTTGGACCAGGATTCACGATTCCCATCGGGTTTGGCATAGTTTCCTTGGACGGACATTATTCACTTAGCGCCAGCACTTGGCATACCCAACACCGCGGGGGGTGGCCCAACTATTGTCGTGCCACCTCCATTGTAGCATCCTCTTGAAAGGATTTCAATGTCACACCGCAACTGTTCCCAGTCCCCTCGGTCCATTACATTAACCCACGGGCGCGCATCAAGTTTACCGCGACCACAAAAGCGACGAAAATGAAAATTCATGAAAGTTTATCGCACCGCCCTACCAAGCGGGATCCAGGCGGAGATCCGGAGACACGGATACGAGAGAGGCTGTAGCCATCCATTCGCTCCACTTTTGTGGTCAATTAACGGCCCTCGGCCAGCCTCGAGTTTGTTTTTGTGTAATGAATTTAAATGACCCACTGCGCCGGCTCATCAAGTGCTGCAAAGTGTTTTCCAACAGGACGCGGAAGGACAGCCGTCTGAAGGCCTGCCTCAGCAGTCTAAGCCCACCCAGATACCGCCCGCACTCCCTGTCACAGCACCTGTCGCCGAAAAATTGCCAACAATTTGGCTAATGACTTCTATGGCGGACGGACAGAGTTGCCAAGTATATACATATATGAGTTGGCTATTTTATATTCTGAATATAAATTATATAGGTGATATTTTTTATTTTTTTTTTAATTTATTTTTTTAATTAGATTATGAAAGACAATTTGTTGTTAAATTATTTCAACTTTAAATATTTTTTAATAAACACTATTTTAAAATTTAAATTTTAAATTTTAATTTAATTTGTTACCTAAGACATTAAAAAAGTGTCTCAAACATGGCTTGAAAAAAGCCGAGGTGACAGTCTACTTAGATCCGGCCTGGAGTTGAGTGTAAATACCAAATTAATTATATTTCATGCAGAGAAATTAATCAAGCGTAGCGTTGGCCAAACCAAAACCAACTACACGCTCCCAATGAACTCTATTTAACCCTAAAAACAAGCCACGCCCCCCACGGCACAGGTGTGAGCCGGAGTTGTGCCCAGCTTGCGGCCATTTCATTAATCACACTCAACACTTTGGAGGAGTCTGGGGCCAGGACTTGGACTGTGGCCTCGGGTTTGGGTCTGGCTCTGTTGCTGCAGCTTTGGTTTTTGTGGGTGGGGGCAGAAGGTAAGCCTGCCCGTGGCAAATGTCAAATGGTTTCTTGGGGGCCTTGTCTGGGCCAACTTCCGATTATTCAAAGCGTTTGGAGTTTCCTTAAAATTAAATAAAAAATGTATTTGTACATTTTTTTAATGAAAATCAAATATTACTACCCGTAAATAGTTTTCAAATAAAAGCTGCATATATAAACTTAATAAATAAATGCATTAAACATTTAACAAAAACAATAGAAAAATGTTTTATACCTTAAATCTTAAAACTCTTTTGAGTTTAAGTTTAAAATAAATAACAAATATATATATTCACTCATAAAAATTAATTCTATTTAAAAACAACACCACAAAGACTTCTTCGCTCCTTTTACAATTTATATTGCATTCTTTTGGGCCCATTTTCAATAACTTTAACTTTATTTTTATGGAAGGTTTCTCTAAAACAGTGCTCGGCACGCTCACAATCGCAAGTCAAAAGCGCATTTGTGTGAGTGAGCAACGGAGCAAGAACGACGTCGTGAGTTCCGTTATCCGAATAAATGTCCAGATATGAGAAAATAATATTGCTAGCATTTGGCTTTCTATGCAAAACCAATAGCTATTACTATTTAAAATAGCGGATTTAGCCAGAGCAATATGATTTGACAGCACTGATGCTTTTGAGCAGCTGAGCCGAAGACATTTGCCGAGGCCACACGAAATCTTTACAGTATCCGTGTGCTGGCAGCGCTGACGGCAGAGCCTTTGCCTACCCCATGGGCTTGGGACGTGCCGAGCGCTGCTCTAAAATGAAGCTCATTTAGCATACAAATACATTGCTGCCCTCTATTGTAATATATTTTTTAGTTTCCAATTTTGTCCGTAATGGTGCAAGAGGCGTTTATTTATAGTACCCAAATGTTTATGGGCAGACAACTTTTTATAGCAAGAACATTTTTTGAAACTTGGTTTTTGTTCCTCGAAACTTGAACACAAATACATTGCTGCCATCTATTGTAATATATTTTTTAGTTTCCGATTTTCTCCGTAATAGTGCAAAAAGCGCTTTATTAGCAAAATGTTTATGGGCAGACAAATTTTTATTGCAAGAACATTTTTGGAAACTGGGTTTTTGTTTCTCGAAACTTGTTTTTTTTTGCAAGGAGCTTTCACTCAATTCTGAAGGACAGAAAAATGTTTATAGCAAGGAGATTATTTAAAACTTGTTTTTTATGGCAAGGGCCTTTCTTTATAGGAAAAGAAATTATTCTCTAAATAGATTTTAAAAAAATCATCTTTGGTAGAACCAGCCTTGTGTTTAAAACAATAAAAACTTATGTTGAATTCTTTAAAAAAAAATATCTATTAAAAATACTATTTAACAAAGCTTTCGAGTATACAAATAACAGCAAAGCACTAATCGCTTTCGTTTGAATTTGTTTTTGTTTCAGCCGGAGAAAACGGGGAGTCCCGAAAAATGGAAGCGTTTATGGTATGAATACTTGTCGGTATATTTTAATTAAAGATTTAAATCAAATTATATAATTAGTATATAGGAAGTATATGGTACATATGTATATATTGGCAAATTTTGTATATAGAGGGTATATGAAACATATATATTTTGCAAATTACGTATCACGGAATACACGCGTGAAAAATAATTTTATAATATAATTTTTGAAGCCTGGTATTATCTAGCTCTAAGCCCGCAGTCACACTGAAATCCTCAGCTTCTTTTAAAGTTTTTGGTGAATATTGAAGTTCTGGCAAATTCTTAAGACGCACAAAATGAATTCTGAGAAGTGTTTGAATGATATTTGCAAAATATTAAAGGACATCCAGGCAGATGATGGGTGGTGGGGAGATGCCCTGGCCGAGTTGAAAAAAAATAAATAAAAAAAAATATTTTTAATTTTTTTGATTTTTAAAAAATAAAAACATTAAATTCATTAATGAAGACAGAATTTTGTATTAATTTGTGTATACAACAATAAAAACTTTTGTTAAAGAAAGGAAATGAAAAAGTAATTCATGAAAAAAAACACTGAATTATTTTTCTATTTTTTAAATATAAATTTTTATTAATGCAAAGAAACATAAAAGAAAAAAGTGAAGATGGAATGTTGTCATAATTTGTGCTCCCATTTTTTTAAATTCAAGGCACTGTATTCCAAAAAATTAAATAAATAATTCACCAGATTTATATTCCAGGAGTTTTATATATATTTTTATATCTAAACATAAACATCAATGAATGGCATCACATAATTGAAGAGTTCATCTCTCACAAAACAAATAATATCATTTAGGGGGGGGATTCCCCTTGTACATCATCCCCAGGAATCTATTAGGTGCGCCTCTTAATGATTGCCATGTTGGCCAGTTGCAGGATTCGATTGAAATCGACCTTGACATGAGCGCGCCAATATTTACAGCGACCCCAGATGACGGCAGGATAGTTGGGACTGCTAATCCCATGAAATATGCGGGCAATGTTCCTTCCACTGAACGTATTGTCCGGATACATGTTGATCAGGGAGTGCACATCATCCGTGATGCTCTCATCCGGCACATTGCTAGGCTAATAAATAATAATTAATATAAACAATAATAATATATAATATATATATTACAATAAATAATAATTATAAAAATAATAAATAACTAAAAATAAAAATAAATTAATAATATATGTAATATAATCACCTCCACTTCCAGCTCTAGATCCTGCGGATAATCGTTAAGAAAATAATTGCGCACTATAGCTTTTAGCTGTTCGCCGCGATCCTGCGGAAAGTCAGCACTGCAGCACTGGCTGCAGGAGCTATAGGCCACCGCCGCCAAGCCATGGGCCACATACTGCAATTGGATGAGCTGTGTGCGCTCCTGCTTCACGGAACGCGTGTATAGGGTGTCCAAAGCGCCGTCGATCTCCGTTTCCGTAAAGTCACCCGGCACCTTGATGCGGAAGCCCAGATCGTAGAAGCTTACCGTGATGGGCGATCGCTTCGGAAAGCCATTAACTTGGTTAAAATTCAAGAAGTTTTTTGAAATTAAATCCGATTTAGAAAAAGTCTAGGGCAAACTTACTTTTCACCCATTCCAAATCCTTCAGCTGGTATTTAACCACGCCGCTGTTCCAGCCAATGCCCGCGGCTATATCGGTCACCGAAAACTCTATAATGTTGGCGTCCTCCTTGAAGGTCTTGTTGCGGATCTGCAAGGCAATGGCCATGGCCAATGGAGGGCATTCCTTGGCAGCGTGCCTGAGGATAAGAAATTTGTAGGATCTTAGTTAAAATTTTCTTTCATTCTCTTAATTTAATTGAAATTATTGAATCAAATACCATAAAATAACACAACATTTAAACAAAATTGTGTTAATTTGTATTGTTTGTATTAAAAAAATATTTAGAGGTAGAGGAGTTATAGGGCACCTCCAGAGTCCCCTAAAAAAAACTGTTTTGCGGTATTTTAACTGTCCACAAAATCATCCGATATAAAAGAAATTCGTTATAGGATACATGTCCCAAGGTATTTTTTCGTTATTTTTTTTTATCAAAATTAGAAGTCAAAACCGAGTTTAAAAAAAAAAAAGTTAATTTGTTAAACAAAAAAATATTACAAAATTAAAAATTAAAAACGCTTGAAGTGGATAAATGTAAAATTAGTTAAAGAAGTTATTTGCCAAATTTCAAACCGATTGGTTCAGAACATTTTGAGTTATCGTTTACAAAGACATTCAAAATGGCATTTTTCAGAAGAGCACTTAAAATTTGTTAAACACCAAACGATCTGCGTTCAAGCATAACTTCATCACTTTGGCTAGGATCAATGGGAAACTTTGACAAAATATTCTTAAGATCTTAAACATTGTAATAACCATTACTTAACAACTCACTTGAGGTATTTGGGTCCGCCGTAGGATATCACTTTGGCCATCACATACGCCGAGCTGAGCACGTTAATGCACCAGCGCGGATCCAGCTCCATGTAGCACAGCAGCGTGGATATATTCTCCGCCGGAATGTCCAGCATCTCGACGGTTTTCTCCACAGAGAAGCCAATCTCGTGACCAGGACACACATGGTCTCTAGGACCATCCCCCTCAGGCACAGAAACCCTTCCCTTGGCCAGCTCCTTGTCGCAACTGCAGGGCACAAAGACCTTTTGCAGCAGCTTTCTGATCACATGCCGATCAATGGAATTGGAGTAGACATGCCGACGCAGCTCACTCTGGTCACCGCCTTTGGAGTCCAAAAAGAGATGGCAATGTGAGGTCAGGCCATCGCGTCCCGCACGTCCTATCTCCTGGACATAGCTCTCGAAATTCCGCGGCATATTGTAGTGGATGACGGCTCGTATATCGGGCTTATTAATGCCCATGCCAAAGGCAATGGTGGCCACCACAATGCGCAGCTCATTGCCCATAAAGGCTTTCTGTACGGTGCGACGCCTGGAGGCGGGCATGCCCGCATGGTAGGGTTCTGCCTGCCAGTTGACACGCTTGCGCTTTTTGCCCTGCTCCTGGGCGGGCTGCCGGCGGTCCTGCACGCAGGTCCTTATAAAGCCAGCTATCCTTTCGCACTCATCACGCCGTGTGCAGTAGATAATGATAGATTGGCAAGGCTCGAAGCTGAAAGGGATTAAGAAGGTTTAAGATTAAAGATTAAAGAGTCAAGCATAAGCCTCCTCTTACCGTTCACTGTTCAACAGCAAGAGCAGGGCCGCATCTCGATTCTCATCCTTGGACACAGATAACACCAGATTATCCGGCAGTGGGGTGTCACTGATCACGCCCCGCTCCCCATCAGCAATGCCCAAATGGCTGATGATGCTCACTCGGGTGGGCAGCGTGGCGGTAGCGGTGAGTCCTAACACGGTGTGCACTCCCAGATTCTTGCGCAGCACCTTGCAGATCATCAGGTAGCTGGGCCGGAAATTGTGACTCCACTGGGACACGCAATGCGCCTCATCAATGCAGGCGAAGGCAATGGGCGGAAGCTGCCGGAGAATGGCCCCAAAACCCGTGGCCCGCTCACCGGAAACCACAGCCTCCGGCGAGACCAGCAAGATGTCAATCTCCCCATCTGCTATCATTTTCTGGATCTTCATTCGTTGCTGCGGCGTTTGGTTCGTGTGTAGGCAGTGGGCGCGCAGGAAGTGGGGTACACCGGTGACCTGGTCCTCCATCAGGGACACCAACGGTGATATGACCAGCGTGATGGCTCCCAGTTTGCGGCTATAGAGGTAGGCAGGCAGCTGATAACACAAGGACTTGCCGCTGCCCGTGCTGAGGGTCACCAGCGAGGACAACCCGGAGAGGGTACGCATAATGGCCCGATCTTGACCCTTCCTAAAGTTGCTGTGGCCGAACATGTGCAAGGTCTCCAGTACTTCGGGTGTGGTGTCCTGGACGGTTCCATCAGGCAGGAGTTCATAAAGAGCCCTAACGCCACCATGCTGGCTACGATTTGAAGAGGCAGCGGTGGTGTCCAGGCCAGCCTGCTTAAGGAACTCCTCGGGAATCTTGTGGCCCACGTAGGATTTAATGGGAGAAACTGGCTGGGCTGGCTTTTCCTGACCTAGCGAGGCTTCCACGGCAGCATCCAGAGCTTCGAAATCCATGTCCGAACCATCGCTGGACCAGTCAGGATCCGGATGCTGCCGCTGCTCCTCCTCCTCCTTCTCCTCCTCCTCCTCCTCCTCATCCGTTTCCATTTCATTTTGCAAAATGGCTGCATTGGCCGCCTCGGGCAGCCTAGAAATGTTCCGACTGTGGGCAATAATGGCACCCTGGCTGGCCATTTCCTGGACCTCGGCCAGCGTGGGAAAGGGCGAGGGATCCTCCTCTAGCTGAGCGGATAACGGCAATAAACTGTCGCCCTTCACCTTGCACTGCTGGGCAAAGTGTCCCACGCCACCGCATTGGAAGCAGGTGAGAACGCCGCCATCGCAGCCGCCCATGTCCATGTCAGGGCCACTCAGGGCAGCCACTCGCTTCTTGTGCCGCCACTGCTGCTTCTTGTACTTGCTGAAGTTAACCGTCTTTTTGCCGCGGGAAAATTTCTTCTTTTGGATGTTTATTGTCACAAAATTCTCGTTTAATTTCCCAGCAGCTATACGCTCCTCCATCTTTTTTCGGGCAGCCACTCGCTTTTCGTCCACTTGCATGGAGGAACTTCCACTTGTTCCTGGCAAGGGAGCCGTCGTAAAGGTGTTTATATAACGCTGAGCGGTTGCATCAGCTTTTTCGAGTTCCTGCGGATTAATGCGTGGCACGGAGGTGATGTCGCCCGCCTCTAGAGCTAGAACGTACTTGAGATCTTCGGGATTTAAGGGTTGTGCCCGCTCCTCTTCATCTTCGGGGAGTTCTGGAGCGATTTGAGCAGAAGCAGAGGTCTTTTTGGTGTTCCTGGGCTTCTTCTCCGCTTTGATTTTGGGTTTCTTTTCCGCTTTTTCTTTGGGTTTCTTCTGAGGATTGGTTTCCACCTTAGACTTGGCTGTTTGCCTCTTTCCTGCTGCCTGTTTGCGCTTGGCCTTTTCCTTTTTAACCTTTGGTGGCTCGTAGGTGGCATCATCAGCCTCCTCATCGGCGGAGAAATCTAAATCTTCAGGGGGATCTGTCTCAGGTTTGGGTTCAGCTACTACTTCTGTGGCTTCTCCTGAAACTGTGGGTAGAATCCTGCGCCGCTTGGCCAGCTGACGGTACTCCTGTGGCTCCGGCTCCTCTTCGCTTTCAGCCACTACAGAATCGGAGTCGGAATCGGTGGCCTGCTCAACAGGAGGAGGATTCCGGCTAATGGGAGTGGGTGTAGGAACAGATGCCACCATCGGTTCCACCTTCTTCTCCTCCACCTTAACAGTGGGCTCCTCCTTCCTCTCCTCATCCTTGACAGTGGATTTCAGTTTGCTCAAATCCAGATTGGCCAGCCCAAAGTTGGTCTTCTTAGGAGCAGCACCATTGTTGTTAGGTTCCGTTGATGTGGTGGTCACCGCCTCTAAAGCGTTTTCCTTGGTGTTGCGCTGCAGCCAGCCTTCGTCCACCTGCGTTTTGGTGGCCTCCTTGGGCAAAAGATTGGTGGCCATTAATAGCTCCTTCTCCTTGTATTCCTGGGCTTTTCTCAGCAATATTGTCTCGAAATCGGGAAGCTCCTCGGCCATATCTTTGTCTTTCAGTGGGTTGAGGGAGGTGTTGGAAGTGCTAGAGGCATTGAGGGAGCTATGCGAGAGCGGCTTTCGGGGATTGCGCTTGGCAAATCCCCGCGTGGACTGGAAGAGCTTGGCACTCAAACTGGGCTTGAGGCTGGCGGCGGCGGCACCAGCCTTCAGCTGCAGCAGCGGGGCGGAAAGGGAAGCCTCCAGAGGTTGCGCTGGCTTCACGCTCACATTGGCTCCCCAGGCCTTACGGTTGATCGGCAGCTCCTCCACCGCCTCGAACTGGCGGATAACATGGTTCTCGTCCCGATTGGCTAGATTGGTAAGTGCCTGAGGATTGGGTAGGTCCTGGAGATTGGAGAAGACGCCGCCCGACTGTGGCTCCACTAGCGCAGCTATGTCCAGCGGCAGTTGGGGGCCACCATTCACACTGAGGTCCTGGTCCTGGTCCTGATCCAGCAGACTAACGCCCAGCTCGCTAGCCTGCGACATCTCCAGGACGTCGTAGCCATCCTCGTCACAGAGCACATCGTTGAGGGTCTCCTCCAGAAAGGAAGTTTTCAGCTTGTAGTACATCTTGTACGAGTCCCGAATCTCCTGGCTGGCTTCCCGTATATCATACTGCGCTCCCCCCGCAAAAGATCAGGTTTTATTATGCATTCTTTAAGGTTTCCTCTGAAGTCTCACCTTTGAGGGCACTCGTCCGTTTTTCTTCTTAAAATCCTTTTCCCACAACTTGACGCGAAGCTTGTACTTCTGGTATTTCTGCTTGAACACATCCTCCATGGCGGCGGCAATGGCTTTCTTGGAAATTTATTAACATTTAAAAGGCGAAAAACATTTGCAAAACGAAATCTCCGGGAGACTAATCCAAACGCAGCTGTTTTCGCTGAGCGCGCGCTTTTTGGTCAGTGTTGCCAGACCACTAAGGATTTCAAGAGTTGCCAGACTACGGACTAAACTACAGTAAATATCGGTTAGAAATTAAAGTTAATCATTTATTAGATAATTATATAAAATATATAAAATTTAATGAATTTCAATAATTTTGTATTATAAATTTTTTGGCATCGAACTGTCGGACTTATCGATATCTAGCTTTTGGCGTTGCCCAATCGTTCGATGCCAAACAATTTATTATATGGTCACACCTTGTTGTCGTAACCAGTCTCCGAGTCAGCTGTTCAATCAAAAAACAAACTTATACAGGGCTCTTTTAATTTTAAAATTAAGAAAAATCTGCCACAAGGACCAACAACTAGTGCAAGCCAAAACAATTTCGCCACTATCTAATAAATAATGACGCCAAGCAACTGCATTTTCTGTAATATATCCAGTGGCCAGGACCCGGGAACCGTTCTGGAGACCGAAACGGATGAATTTGTTATTTTTAAGGATATTAAGCCTGCGTCGCAGCATCACTATTTGGCAGTGACTAAACAGCACGTCCCGAGCCTTAAATTTCTAGACAACTCCCACCAGGACCTGGGTAAGTGTGCCTATTCTCGTTCATACATATATGTATCTTAACTTGTACTATTATTTTACAGTCAGACGGTTGGAAGAGGGCCTCAGGGAGTTCTTGATCGGGCGGGGGGTGTCCAGCGAGGACGTGTTGTTCGGCTTCCACCTGCCGCCGTTCATCAGCGTGCGCCACCTTCACATGCATGCCATTGCCCCCCGCTCGGAAATGGGCTTCCTATCCAGATTAGTATTTCGGCCGTCCTCGGTGTGGTTTAAAACGGTGCGTAATCTCAATAAACGCCCGCCCATATCTTATCTAAGCTCTTTGATTATAGGCCGACGAGGCGCGACTGTATCTGGCGCAGAAGGAAAGTTTACAGTCGAATTAGAGGTTCTGCGAACTTTAATTTCCCTGCTAAAATGTAATATTTAAGTAAGTACCAATGAAAATTAAATTTAAATCAAATAATCGCTTACAATTTTAAGTATATTTGCTTATAAGCTGCTCTCGCCGCTCTCCTAGGCACATCCTGAATATCTGTTACTTCGGTTCGTCAATGTCAAGGATTGTGTTGTCCAGCTAAAGTTCAAAATCGCAAAGTAAAGGTTCTAGATTTGGCCAAAGTTCAGTTTTACTTAAGGCTGAGCTTAGGGGACTGAAGCTCCTACTTAGACCTGATCCTGCTCGGGCGGAAGCTGCTGGGCCGTGGGGCTAACGCCTGTGATGGGCTCGATCTGCGAGTAAAGGGAATCGCGCTCCTCCACCAGGCTGGCGTACTTCAGCTGCAGCTCTTTCTCGCGGTCCATCTGGCGGAGCACATCCTCTTGCAGCGACTCGAGCCGACGCGGAACAGCAATTCCCGTCTGTTGACGGAACGTGGACAGCGAGACCGTGCTCTGCTCGATCTGGCCGTCGGTGTCCTGAAGCCGCTTGATCAGCATATCCAGCTGGTCCTCGTCCATATCCTTGGGATCGGGTCGCGCCGGTTTTCTCTCCGGTTTGGGATCAATTTCGCCGTGCTTAAGCTTGCGCGGATCGTCCATAGTGTCCTCGCCAGCCTCCTTGCGCTGGGCCTGGCCTCTGCAAGGCGGAAATTACTGATTAGTACTGATCTTTCCGGGCTAAAAGCGCAAGACTACTCACAGCAAGTACTCGTAGCGTTCTAAGCACTGGGCCGCCGTGTGTCCAATAATCCTTGAGAATCTCATCCTGGGGTGGGGAGAGTCGTTAGGAGTGCGAAAAACAAACAACTGATTAGGCACTTACCTCCGTGTAGCGCCACACGCCGCTCTTGATCATAATTCCCGGCATTTTGGTTTAATTTACTTAATTACAGTCCCAAGAAATAAATATTCGCTTTTTGCATAATTTCACTAGAGACTTGATAGCAGCCGGTCAGAGGTGGCAGTTGGTAAACGGCAACGGCTCAACTATCACGTATATCGATAGCTTCAACGATACTCGTGGCGCTGCCAGACTTCGGCGGGGTGAACAGCTGTTCTGCTATCAGTTGAAGACCAAAAAAGTTTTTGTCCTCTGCGTAATGTAAATTTTAATGCGGAATTGACGGCCCGCCACCGGAAACCCGACGACCGGAACTTGGAGCCAGGATCACGGAGCCACCATGAGCTATGCGGCCTATCCGGGTTTCTACGGCGGCAGCAGCAGCAGCAGCCAGGTGAGCACCCCGCGAGTTCTTCTGGCCACAAAACCACGCCGTGTGTCTTCCAGCTGCACTTGCTCCCGGACCTCTCGCTCTCCACGCCAGTTCACGCCCAGGAGAACGATTCCACCACCTTTAACGGATTCTTTGACGACGAGCTGGGCATCGGGGGCAACGCTTCCGCCTCCTCTGCGGCACCTGGGAGCACAACCGCTACCGCTGTCTGGTTACCCGATGGAGAGGCAATGGCAGCGCCGCCGCCGACGGAAGGTATTCCCTTTGTACAGATCCACACAACGGACCTGCAGCAGCAGCCGGAGAAGAGCTACCGCAACGCCTTTCGCAGACGCACCGCCGAGATCAAATCGGAGGCGGAGCTAATCAAGTCGGAGCTGGCGGAGGCCGCCGCCAAGGAGCGTCTGAATGCTACGCCCACCCCGCCCACCCGTAACTCCAGCTGCCAGAGTGTGGAGGGCAAGGCGGATAGCTCCGGCCCGCCTCTGATCCTACGCTGCCGCAACTGTCCCTTCCTCAGCCTTTGCCAGGTGCGGCTGCAGCAGCACCTGCATCTGGCCAGCTGCTACGGATTGAGTGCCCAGCGGCGGCGACCGTGTCCGGGTGAGGTCATGATCGTATGCTCCAGGAATGCCTTTTTATAATTTTCGTTACTCTCTGTCAGGCTGCTCCAACATATTCTACAGCAGCGATGCTCTTAGCCTTCACCTCAGCCTGGATCACCATCTGGAGGACGATGAGATACTAGCGCTGCTCAGCGAGAAACCCAGCGAAGTCCACGTTAAGAAGCAGGCGCAGCCCCAGAACCAAGGCCAAGGCCAGCCCAAGAGCCGCATCTTCATCAAAAGCGTGGACTGTCTGCGCGAACCACAGCAGCAACAGGTGAACGTGAACTCCCTGCCGGATTTTTCGCCCCTGATGCCAGACAGCGGCTGTGCCGGCAACATCCTGGACCTCCTGGAAGGCGTGGCGGTAGGCGCTTCGCCCAACGAACAGGCCATGCCACCAGCACCGGCGAGCGCACCAGCAGCAGCACCGCCACCGAAACCCAGCCAGAAAATCTCCATCAAGAGCGTCGACGTGCTTAGGGAACCGGCGCTGCTGCCCTTCGACTTCCAGTTACCGGATAATTCGCTCATAACGTCCAACAGCCTGCTGGACGTCCCCATAGTGGGTGTGGTGCCCGAAAAGCCGCGCCAACCAAAGATTTACATCCGCAACGTAGACATCCTCAAGGAGCCAATGGTTCTGCCATCTGCCCTGCCTGGTATGGGCTTTAACGATGGTCTACCGGCGGCAGTGGGCCAGGGGGTTCCGGGAGTAATGGCCGGTGACGTGGGAGGAGGCGACGTCTTCCAAGCAGATCCCCTACTGACGCCCACTTGCCCGCTCCCGGGATTTGAGCCCAGTCTCGCTCCCTTGGCCCAAATGTGCTCGGAGGTCTTTCCCTTTGACTCGGTGCTGAATGGAAATGGAGGAGCGGTTTCCGGCCTGGACAACACACGTTTCAGCGCCCTAGACCTTGACTTTGGCGTGGACTTTGTCTCGGACGAGACTCCACCGCCTCCGCCGCCCCTCAATGGCTCCATGGAGGCTCCTATGCCCAGCATGGGGTCGCAGCCCGTTCAAATGGAGCACTACCTGACAGCTCCCACTGCGACTGCTCCCATCACGACCAAGCAGAAGATTTTTATCAAAAACGTAGACATCCTTAAGGCCCCTCAAAGAGGAACACTGCATCTGCGCACCGTGGACGAGCTGAACCTGATGAACCGCACTGAGGTGGAGCACCTGATAGTGCCCAATCTGGAGCCCATGGCGGCCATGTCGATGATGGAGCTGCCGGCCGTGGAACACCATCAGCAGCAGCCACTGGAGCTGGATCCCCAGTCACTGGGCGACTTTCAGCCCTCTATAAGTGGGAGTTGGCCCAGCGAGGATGGCTACGACCTGGCCGAGGATCTCGAGGGCTGGCCCTGGATAGAGGACGCAGTGCCAGATGCCGGAGTTGGTGCCCTCGCCCCTCCCAACGAGGTGGCAGGAGATGTAGGGGGAGACACGCCGCAACTTGAGGGTTTCTCTCACGCTGCCGAGGATCTGCTGGTCAAGGACTTTCCGCAGCTGTATGTCTCGCCTCCGGAGGATTTTCAAGGCACAAGCGCTGAAGTTGGAGCAGGGGCAGATGTGATGCCACCTCTGGTGCCCGTCACAACTTCCGGTGGAACACCTTTAGCGGCCCAGAGCGCAACTTTGAGCAGCTTGCCTGTCCCTCCACTCGTGCCTTTGGCGGCGGAAGCCACGCCAACGCCAGCGGAAAAACCCGCCCGCATATATGTGGCCAGCAATCTGCTGCCCGCTGCCGTAGAGCCACCAATGCCAGGAGGAACATCCGTCCGCGGGCGTCCCTACGGGGCCAAGCACTCGGGCGGCAGTGCATCCTCAAAAAGGAGGGCACCGCCAGGCTCTGGCCAGGTGCCCGAGGGCGGCAAGTGCCAAGTGGAGGGCTGCATGTTCCGGTTCAAGTCGCCCGCCACCCTGGAGTACCACGGAAGGTGCCACAACGGGCTGCCCAGCTCCAGCCAGCCGATGGTGTGCCCGGAGTGCAAGTCGACCGACTTCAGCAACTGGAACTGCCTTCACACGCACCTGTGGCGCACCCACCAGATCGACATGGAGCTGTACTGCTGCCAGCTGTGCAGCTTCAAGACGCCCATCTACTCGCGGCTGGTCAACACGCACGCCAAGATCCACTCGGAGGAGCGCAACTACAAGTGCGAGCAGTGCGGCAAGGGCTTCAAGAACACCAAGCAACTGAAGAACCACCGCCGGCTGCATCGCACCCAGGGGCTAGGCATGGGCAAGCCTGGGCAGGCAGAGCAGGAACATCAGCAGCAGCAGGGGGGTTCCGTCCCCGGCACAGACGCCGCCGTTATGATGCATCGCTGCGAGGATTGCGGCGCAGCCTTCAAGCAGCGGAAGACCCTGCGCGAGCACCTTTGCAAGGAGCGCAACGAGCAGCTCGAGTGTTCCGAGTGCCAGCGGGTGTTTGGCTCGAAGAGCAGCTTACGCCTGCACCTGCGGACTCATCAAGAGCGAAAGCGATTCCGCTGCGACATCTGTGACCACGAGACGAGCGATCACAACGCCTTTCGGCGGCATCTGGGCACGCACAAGGAGCACAAAAGCTACTCCTGTCCCCACTGTGACTTCCAGGCCATCCAGAGCACCGCCTTTCGGGTTCGCATCCTATAAGTTCTCTCCGCAAACTGTGTCTTACCTTTTCCTTCACTCGATGCAGATACACCTCCAGAAGCGCCATCCCGAGCAAGAGCTGTCCTCGATCATCTACAAGTGCGACCAGTGCAGCTTCACGAGCATTAATCAAGGCCTGCTGCAGGTTCACCAGGCCAAGCACGAAGCACCTGCATCAGCACCAGCTGGGGCTCAAGCTCCCGCGGCAAACTCCTCCCAGATCAAGACGGAAAGCCATGTGGTGCGCGCACATTCCAGTACAAAGATGGACCTGCAGGCTACTTCCTAACGAGGAGAACCAAATTGTACATATTTTAGGAGGGGTTTCTGTGGGAGATTCATCAAATACACACAAAGTGCCGCTTAGTTTTTATCGTAAGAGAGTTTTATACCAAAATCGCAGAGAGAGAGAAAGAGGGAGGGAGGAAGCCTCCAACAAATATTGTTAAACATCCGAGTCAGTCCGTGAATTTGTATATATCTTTTTTTCTTGCTTTAATGCCACCCTAAATGATCCTGACTCCCTCTATAGGACCTCTCTCTACGACTTTGTCATACACCAAAGATACATTCATATACAAATATTTTCTTGAAAGTTTTGTCTGTTTTGTTTCTGTACATACTGTATATCCTTAAGAATCTGTTACTGTACATATGAATTGTATATATATAATGGTCAATCGGGACAGCTTTTGTATCAAATTCGATTCCGTTTCTTTCCCTCAGCCCTGGACTTCCATGAAAGTTTTCGTGTTTCGCGAATGTAAAGAAGAAATAAATTAAAAACATAAAATCTCAAAACTAATATATTTAAATAAAATCTTTATGTGAGATTTAAAGAAGTCAGATCAGGGGTTCATCCAAACCAGCTGAAATACAAATTCTCCAAATATAATTAAATCTGCTGTGTACCATAAATGCCCCTTTAAGTACTCATTTTGTAATAAGTAGACAACTTTTAAATTCAATATTTT
>JAEIIL010027106.1:0-61894 GCA_018905715.1 Drosophila lini | reverse complement strand
ACCTGAAAAAAAATCGAAAGTTCCCTCAATTTGTTCGCTCAAAAAGGTATATAACCCCTTGAAGAAAAGGTTATTAGCTAAAAGAATGAATTTCTCGCCTTTTATATTTAAATTTTTTTACCAGTATAAACTATAAAAGGTTTGTATGTCCTATTTGGGGAATTCTATCTTTAACTTACACAGCTAACAAAAATGTATTCCAACTCAAAGCTATCACATCTCTCAGCTCAACTTAAAGAATTTCCACTGTATAAACCTGATAGAAAGATATTGATTCAGTCCAATTTCCACCCCTTGGCCTAATTAAGTGGCAGGCAAATATATCCCAAAAATGATTTACTATTTCGAGTGCGAAAGTGCATAAAAGCTGGCCGGAGACACGAGTAAACACACACCGAGAGAGAAGCCCCTAATGACCATTTTACTTACAAACATAACATATATTCCCAATGAACACACAAGCTACAGCGATACACGTGCGACTTTGGACTGTGGAAGGAGCTCATCAATCATTCGCCGCTGTGTGAAACTTTTAGCGAAAACGTTTAAACGTGACTTCCGACTTTGGGGAGACCGCTCTGAGACCCAAGACTGAGCATTAATCGTGGTGTGCTGATGTGGCGGCTGCCCCTAAGTGAAATATTTATTACAGCCATGTATTTCTATCTATGCCCAGCGCAAGGTGCCAACTCTTTTGGGCCATTCCCATTCCGGGAACGATGGCTTGCTGCTGCTGAACCCGGCATAAATCAATTATTTTTTGGGATTCCGTTTAACGGTCATTCCCGCCGGCCTCTGCATTCATAAAATGCGATTACCCCATGAAATCTGTTGCATTCACATGGCCTGCACTCGTAAATTGCACGAGGAACCCTTTTCAGCGTTTCGCCAATTCGAATTTGACCTTTTTGGCTGAACTTTATGCCTGCTTATGGCTTCAGACTGCGGGGAAACACGTTCGCCGAAGAGCGTTTAAAGTTGGCGTAATTGAACGTAATGGGAGCATGTGGTGGAATCGATTTTAAAGATCAACTTAATTTGGTAAAGTAATTTTTTGGGTCTCAATCGTATTTAACCCATAAAAATTAGGGAATAAATATTATAAAATAATAATTTATCATTTAGGACAAATGCGCCATCTATGGGCAGCAATGCTGCCCAATCCTAGAACTACAATGATGCCCATCAAAAGTAATTTTCAAACTCAGAAGTTCTTATCCACCCTTTTGTTTCATAAAACGTTTGGTTCATAATTCAAAAAATTTAAGAAATATAATATTTAAGAATTTATAAATTTCGTTAAATATTTCCCCCTTCCAATATAAAGAAAATTAGGTTTCCCAAGCAGAACAAATATTCTTATCACCACTCATCTAATTTTATTGATTTACTTTACAGGCTCCCTGGTGACGTCTTTTATCGCGACGCTGACAGTCGGCGCTGCAGTAGGAGGCCGCGAAGCAGCAGTCGAACGCGGCCTCCTCCAGGCAGTGGTGGCACCAACGCTTGAGCTTTGCTGCATTTAGCTCCTGCTGCATGGCTGTCAACTCGCTTTGGTACTTCTGGAGGTCGTCGTGCGCCTTCAGGATTTGCTCGGTGAGATTCTGATAGATTCCATTCTCCGGTTGGATGACTGTGCCACCACTCTCCCGCAGCAAAACACTGCGTCGCGGCATCACGCGAGTAGGCACCGGAGATGGGCAACTGGAGGTATTCAGCAGCTTGCGCTTCTTTGCAGCTGCCGGTGTCGCCGGTCTTCCTCGTTTGCCCGGTGTGTGGGAGACGCCCGATTTGGTGCAGCGTGATAGAGCCAGTTTTATAAGCTCCTCGGCTTCGGCGGGATCAGCATAGAAGCCAAAGAGTGTGGCGGAATAGCCGGACAGCATCATGTGGCAGTGCAGTTCCAAAAGGGCGTCGTTGAAGCCGTGCGTGTTTTTTGCTTTGAAATGTAAGTCAGTATCCATATCGATGGGAATTATATCCCGTTCGGCGAGTAGAGCACGCGAGTGGTCCCCACCAAAAAATCGGACATCATACTTGTTCGGATTGCCGCTGTAGACGCTTATGACCTGCGGAAAAAAATATTTATTAGAAACTTTACAAAAATACATTCCCTAGTAAATGAAATAATCACAAGCTTGACTTTTAGATTATTTTAAATATAATTTTCTTTCTAAATAAAATAATTGTAGCTGGACACTTACCTTTGCTGGCCAGTGGGGGTAGCCCGCCGTCTTGGCAAGGACCAACTCGTGCCGCTGTGTACAGGGCTTGGCAAACCACATCTTGGAGAGATTTTCTTCGTTGGAATATCTAAAACAATCGACGCATTTACGGATTTCCTGAATGTAGTGAGACACATCCCGAATGAGCCTCTTGGTGGGTTCGTACTCCTCGGCCTGGTGGCCAAAGAACACGGCAATATTGTGCTGTAAGTCAAGCAGATCTGCGTGAAACTCCATTAAGTACGTGTACTTTTCAGCCTCAATGTTCCGCTTGATGTCCTCCAGTCCCAGGATATCACTTTTGAAGAGGATGCGCTTAACCAGCGCAATATCACGATTCTTCCAGTTATCGGCCATGTACGTGGCCACGTCTGTGCTCATCCAACTGTGGCTATCACCCCAGACTTTGCTCAAGAGGCAGGCCAACTCTTTTTTGTCAAGCTGCGGCGGATTCCGGATAGTGGCTAGCTTGAGGAGCCGACAGCGAGTGCAAAGCTCTAATTCGCTGCTCGCATCGGTGTCTGAACCCAGTGCCTCTTCGTTTTTTACGGTGGCTTGCGAACGCTGACGTACGCCCTTTTTTTCGCTCACATAGAACACATCGTCATCCCACTCGTAGCTCTCGTGCTTAACGAAATGCGGCGTCTGTAACGCCGGTGACTCTTGTTCTATATTGCTGTTGTGATCTAGAAGTGGCTGTGGAGTGGGTGACATGGCCACCACCTCCACGCTCTCATTTTGGTCCTGGTCCGGCACGCTTAGCGGGAACTGATATGGTTGATCCTTGTCCGATGGAACCAGGTAGGTGGGCTTCTCGGGGTCCTTGCGCTGGCACTCTTCGTGGAAGCAGCGCTCACAGGACACGCATTTCCTAAGGTCTCCGGGCAAATGACACTCGTAGCAGTACGGATCACTTGAGTATTTGGGCAGGGAGCTCAGCTTCTTGCAGAACTTCAGGGTGGGGCGCCTGACCTTGGCGTCTTTATTTGTCACCAAAATGCCACGTTCCGTAGCAATCTTCACTGACAGTCTAGCCGTCTCTGGAAAAAGGGGAAATTTTATAAGAATATGTGATTCAATTGCATTTCGTTTCTCCACTCACCCTTGCTCATGGACGGAAGCAGGCAGTTCTCAAGACGGCCCACCGGCTGGGCCTCGCCCTTCTGTAGCTTATGCATCCATAAACGAATGGCACACGGAGGGAAATCGTTCGCCATTGCATTTGCGTTTTTAAATGCGAATTAAAGCAAATTCTTGTCAAGAATGCAGTTCAGAGTGACCAAAGTTTGAAAATATACCGAAATGGCAAGTCGACATTCCTGCAGTATATACCTTAAGATTTTATAACGGCACTTTTGCCTAAAAATATTTTGTACATCAAAAATTTATTAAGAAAAACAAAAGTGTAGAAAAGTATATAGAAATACAAAACTATTCCTGGAAACACCGGTTTTTGGTAGTTTCCATATTGACCTGTTGAACTATCATCAGCTGCTTGTCAGCTGTTTTGTACAAACTCTACGTTTTGAAAATTCCGTAGGCCACGTTTTGAATGACTTTCCTTTAGGCTTAATTTATTTAATTATAGCGATTTGTTTAAAAAATTATCAAATAAGGAAATTTTTAATTTATTTAAAAATATTGGTATTTTAAGAACGAAAATGTTCAAATTGTGCTGGCCAAGCTGCGTTTTTAACGTATTGAACGACGGTCACACTCTTCAGCTGGGAGCTATTCGTTTTGTTAAAAAACAGAATAACCAAACAAATCCAATGGCCGGACGCGAAGCCGTGAAGCGAGCCGTGCAGCAGGTGCGACCCATCCTGTCCGTGGACCGGGAGGAGGCACGCAAGCGCGCCCTGAACCTGTACAAGGCCTGGTACCGCCAGATCCCCTACATTGGTAAGTGCTCCCGGTTATGTCATCGAACTGCGCATCCCGACGGCCAATAAACAATTCCTGGGTCTTGCAGTCATGGACTACGACATTCCCATGACCGTGGAGCAGTGCCGGGACAAGTTGCGCGAGGAGTTCGTGAAGCATCGCAATGTGACGGACATCCGGGTGATCGACATGTTGGTCATCAAGGTGAGTGGCGAACCGAAGCTTGCGGGGAGATGCATCTAACGCACCTCTCTCTTTATATTCAGGGCCAGATGGAGCTGAAGGAGTCCGTGGAGATCTGGAAGCAGAAGGGTCACATCATGCGCTACTGGAAGGAATCACAGGAACCCAAACCCACAGACTTCCTCTCAAAATTCATCCAGGGCGTTAACTAGTTAT
This sequence comes from Drosophila lini, assembly GCA_018905715.1. Classification (NCBI taxonomy): domain Eukaryota; kingdom Metazoa; phylum Arthropoda; class Insecta; order Diptera; family Drosophilidae; genus Drosophila; species Drosophila lini. The sequence continues at coordinate 57,386 of JAEIIL010027106.1, read as the reverse complement.
TGCAATTCAAATAGTTTAAAATACAAAATCCTCCTTCAGAGTATAAATGAAACTATGAGCATTGGGCGCGCTTCAGAAACGCATGTTTGTTTCTTGTTTATTGAGATTGTGACTTCAAAAATATCAGGGATTCACTGTGATCTGATCGAACTGAAAGTGTGGTGTATAATGATGAATGCTTTGTCGGTTACGTGGTGTTGTTTATGTGCTTGTAAGACAGTCTTCTAGCTCTCGTCAGCTATTCTTTGTGTTTGTAAATTCTATGCAGGTAAAATGGATCGGTCCTCAGTTCAGGGTATCAAGTCTAGCAAGTGGTCCAGGGTGCTGGAGTTGGCGAAGAGATCTGTGGTTATGTCGTCATAGTCCACGCCCAGGCTCTTCAGTTCGGTAAAGCAGTCCTCCGTGAAGCCGGGTATCTCCAGGGAGTTGTTAGACTTGTTAAAGGCATCGTGCCGATTGGTGTAGCCCTTCTTCTCGCGGAACATCTCCGCCAGCTGTTCGTCACTCAGCTCGATGCCATGCAGCTTCTTGGAATGTTGACGGAATCTGTAAGTCGAAGAGTGATGAACCTCCGCCCCCTTCATAGATTAACATACGTACTTGCTGCGATCGGCAAACTCTCCAGTGCAATGCTGACACTTGTAGGGATACTCCATATGCTCGTACTGGTGTTGACGCCATCGCGACCTCGTCGACGCCTCGAAGTTGCACACCTCGCAGCGCCAGACTTTCTGCTTCTGGTGACTCCTCTGTTCGTGCTCGCGCATAAGGGCAAAGTTTTGGAACTGGCTGCCACAGGTGAGACAGCTCACCTGCTCCTCATTCACGTGGGCCCGCTCGTAGTGCACTCTCAGCTCCGCAGAGTTTACGTAATTCAGGGTGCACTTGTCGCATTGGAAGTGCCGCTCCGAGTGTCGCTTGCGGTGCACGGCCAAAGTGTCGGCGCTCTTAAAGCTCCTGTGACAGATCTCACATTCGTGCAGCGTCTCAACGGCATGTAGCTGCTGTAGATGCAGCTCGTACTTGCGCATACTGCTGAACTCCTGGTCGCAGAAGGTGCAATGCACGGGATCCTTGACCTGGCAGAACCGCTGGTGACTGTGCAGTCCGGCCTTCTGATTAAAGACCTTGTCGCAGACCTTGCAGACATAAGATTCCGGTGGTGATGTCGCAACCGGGGCCGGTGTATGCACCCGAGTATAATGCTTCCGGGCGGAGCCTTGATCCTTGAATATCCGGGCACAAGCCGGGCAGTTGGCCTGCACGTAGCAGTACATTTCTGTGGGCAGAAAACAACTTAGTATGGGACTTTCTAGGATTCTAACCTGCGGCTACCGAAATCTCCATCTATTTTATGGTGATCGATGAGATGCTTCTGCATTTCACCTCTGTCTTTCGTGTCATAACTATTGCAGGGTCGGCACTTGAAGCTTTGATCTGCAGGAATACGTAAAAAATTGATAATATTTTCTATGATCTGTGTGATGATAGTTGCACCCACTTTTGTTTAAACCAATTATGTCGTCCTCGGCCATATATATCTTGTGAATACTCTTGTAATGACCTCTCAGCTGCTTGGCATCTGTGTTCGTAAATTGGCAAATGTTGCACTTGAGGATGGGTATAGTGGCAATGGTGCCGTTGGGCAAGATTCTCGTTGTTGTCTCTTGGAGAATTGTTGAATCCCCGCTCTCCCGGGCTAAAAACAACACGGATAGGTTAATAGTTAATCAGCGAAATTAAAGGTTAATTTACATTTAAGCGGCTGTTCTTTGATGGACTCCTTGGCTGGCTTGGGGCTCTCATCGTTTAGGGTCATGTAGAGGGCGCGTTGTATAAGATCGCATTCCTCATCCGGCAGAGAGTCACCGTTTTTGTTATTAAATTTGTAATTGTTGTTGTTCTCGCCGTTCTTGCTGCTCGCTGTTTTGTTGGTCACAGCAGCTCCTCCTGGCGTAATACTGCTCTCGAAGAAGGTCTCGCTGTTCTTGGCATCCGACCCGTCGTTCTCGTCCTCCTCCTCCAGATCGTTGGTGTCGTACTTGACATCGAACAAGATGACTGTGAAAAGGAATCCGAATAAAGTAAAGTACTTCTTGAAAAGACACCTTTCTTACCCTCATCCTCTTTGGGTGTCTTTTTGCAGGCCGCCGCATCCGCATCAAGGCGTGGAATCTTGGCGCCGCGCATGTACAGAACATTCTCCTCGATGGGTCCCGTCATTCCCTCGTAGCTCTCGACAAACTGCTCGAATTCCTGGCTGAATTGGTTCCAGTGAAGCGTCTCGCTGCTGGCCTTCCGCTTCAGCTCTCCCGTGGGACTCGGTAGCTTCACACTTTTGGACTCCGCGTACAACTTGAGATTCGATTCCAGGGCCAACTCCACGAAGTGCATGGCCACCTCCAAGGCGCGACAGCAGCGCACGCAGATCTGCATGGGCCATAGGTAGCCGCCGGGACTGTTTACCCGCAAATCTAGGTTGGTGCACTGTTTCAGGCTCTGGGCGTACGTGCGAGACCTTTGCAGGTTCGGCATTGGGGCATCCAGGTGGACGGTTTTTCGGTCCACCGACAGGCAGGCTCGGCACTTGGCCGCATTTATCTTGTTCATGGTCACCAGCGCGGAATCCGCAACAACAGCTGTTGCGGCGTCCATGAGCGCTAGTGTGGATTTCTCTTCTTCGCCGGATGCTCTTCTTCCTTCGTTGTGGGTGTTGCGTTTCGAAAATGTATATATTCCTCAAACAATGTGTGTATTTTATACCGCTCTTTTCTTTTGTGGCTGAAATTGTAAGACCTTGCGCGTAGTTGCAAAAAGTTCTCGGGCCGGCTGACTAGCGGTACTTCTTGCCACGGTCACACTGTGCATTAGGGTGAGCTTTGATTAGACATTTTAGAAAGATTTAAAACGTTTAAAATTATTAAAATAATTACATATTTTTTATTTTAATTTTGTTTATAAATAAAAGGAATAATGTAATCGTGCAATATAGATTTCTATATATAAATATGTGTATTCATAAGGTCCACCCTGCTGAGTCTCTATCGAATTCTTAAATATATCGAACCCACACGGACGGACACTCCCTTGAGCGGACAAGGTTTTTACCAATTCTACAACATTTCTTGCGGCCTTGGACAAATGAAAGAATTGCTGCTGACCTGAAACCGTTGCTTGCCAGTTGTAATGCCACCCGAAACACCCGACAAACGCAAGTGCCCCAGGAAATTACTTACTCTAGAGGAGAAGCTGGCCGTGATCCGGACGCAGGAGGATGAAAAGCTAACAGTACGGGAACTGGCCAATAGGTAACGTCGTCATTAACGTTTGAATATATTCGTTAATTTTGAATTCCTGCAGATTTAACATTGGAAAGACGCAGGCACACGAGATCTTAAGAAACAAAGATGCCATTAACAACGGCCTGTTATCCGGGCACCTAAATATGAGCCAAGTGAGGAGGAATCCCCTGAGCCAGCATGGCGCCCACATCGACGAGATGGTCTTCGACTGGTTTTCTTTAACCAGAAAAGATAATGTCCCCATTTCCGGCCAGTTTGTCCGCGAAAAGGCGCGGGAGATAGCGGTGCAGATGGGCTACGATGGATTTTCCGCATCCCCTGGCTGGCTGCAAAAGTGGCGAAAGAGGCACAATATTAACTATAATGACACTGGGGATAGCCTGGAAGTGCAGGAGTTCGAGACCATCCTGGTGAAGAGCGAGCCCATCTCGAACAGGGACGACGACGAGCTCTCGTCCGTGGATCTGGTTAAGCCGATTTATAGCATTAAGGAGGCAATGATGCAGCTGGCTCGGTTGAAGGAATTCGTCAAGGACGACTTTATATCCTACCAGCAGCTGGTCAGCTTGGAGAATCAGTGGAGCTGGAAGTGGAATAACTTTAAGAGGGGGGTTCCCTAACATCAGTAGCTGGGTTTGTGTCGATTATTTATTTCTGTATTCTGTCAAAAAAAAAAAATAGTTCAATCTAAAGCTAAAAAAAAAAATAAACTAAGGGAATAAGTGTTTCGATAACATAGCATATAAGTATATATATATCTGTGTATTTAAATATTAATAATTAATCAATAGAAAATCATGTAAAACAAGTCTTCTTCTTAAGTATTCTATTAAGGGCTTTTATTACAAAATTCTTGATCGGCCGACAGAGCCGAAGTTACTTTGAATTTTAGAGTTCTTGTGACGCATTGAAGGCGGATGATACCACTAAAGTTTATCCTACTTTTGGGCTGAGCAACAAAAGCCTGTTCAGATCAACTTAAAAACAATAACTGCATTACAGAAGAGTGATATATAGTTTGTCTGTATTTTGGGCTAACATAATGTAAGACTAAGGTTAAATATCTTGCTTAATTAACAACCTAAGGGGTAAACTCCAATACATTAGATGCACTAAAACGAGGGATGAAGTACAGTACTTAGAGTATATCATACTTTGTACAGTGTGCGATAGATAACTTAGCGAGGAAGAATTCTGGACTATTTGGAAAGTTCTGCTGCCGGATGCGTCTCCTCCTTGACCACCGTTTCGTTCGCTTCCAAGATCTTGCGGCTGGGACGCCCCCTCCTCCTCATCACCTTCAGATTGTTCGGGCTTCGCGGCGGGCTTGGTTCTTCTTTGATGTCGCCGAAGAGGATGGCCTTCTCTTCTTCGGTAAGGCGTTTCTTGTGAATTTTCATTAGATGACTTAACAGTCTAGAAAATGAGATGGAAAATTTCATAAATAAGTCATCAAATTCAGTGCTAAAAGACTGTGTCCTCACCTTCCGCGTCGCAAATATGGGCGGTCGCACTCGGGACACCTGTACGATACCATGCCCTTGTGCAGTATCATGTGCGACTTCAGGTGCGCCATGGTCACCATCTCCTTGTTGCAAACTTCGCAGATATGCCGGGATTTCAGATGAGAGGCGTTCTGATGTCGGACCATGTGGTGCTTGAAGGCGAACATCTTTCCACAGCCATCCAGCGCACACGGGCCAATCAACTTTTCGCGGCAATGCTTCACCTTCATGTGCCTATCCAGCTCCGCGTTGGTTACGAAGATCTTGGGGCAGAGCTTGCACTGCGATTTCCGGTTGACGTGCCGCTTCATGTGGAACTTCAGCAGTGTTAGCGTGCGGTAGCTAGTGCTGCAGATGGAACACTTGTGCTGGTAGCCCCATCGCGAGGGCTCCGTATTCGAGTGCAACTCCATCTCGTGCTTGACCAGCTTGCCCAGCTCGTCGAAGGACTTGTTGCACAGCTTGCACACATAGATCGAAGAATGCGCCTGCCGCCTGGTGGAACGCAGACCCTTCGTCGGGTATGGCCCCATGGCGGCGGTGGTCAGTAGCTTGTCGCTGCCATTGAGCAGACCGCAGCCGGGCGATCCGAGCTGGGGATGGGAGGTGGGAGTCGAGACCTGGGATCGTTGCGCATCGCTGCCCATTATGTCATAGTCGAAATCAAACGGCGTTGGAGTGGGATACAGATTGGATGCGGAAGGTGCCAAGGCTGTTGTGGCGCTGGGTGATACGGATGCGGAGGATATGGCAGCAGCTATGGCAGCTGTCGTCGCCGCAGTGGCCGCGTCCAATGTCACCGGATCCACATCCTCCTCTGGCACGGTGCGCTCCCTTTTTGGTGGCGCTGCAGTTCCATCATCCTGGTTTCCTCCCAGCTCTGCTAAGATCATTGTTGGTCATCAAATATAGGTTTATCAATTAATGTGGGGTGCGTACGCAGTTCGTGTCGGGCAGAGTTGAAATGGGAATTTGAGTTCATTCTTGCAAGGCTATTGAGGCTCTTACCATTGCCTGCAGCAGCCGTCGTTGTCGTCATCATCATCATCGTCTCGTCCTTAAAAGGTTCTTTATCCCTCACTGGCCCGGCTATAGTGGCCGTCGTTGTTGTAATGGTGGTGGTGGCCGCCGACGAATGCGTCGTTTGCATCTCTATAATTGTGTCCACCAAATGGCTGCGCTGCAGGTGGCGGGTGAGCGTGGCCTTGGCAGCAAACGATCGAATACAGCGCGGGCACTCGAAAGGCAATTCTGTGAATAGAGATCATGAAACAGGGAAAGAGTTAGCGGGTTTTTATATTTATAAGGAGGTTTCTGTAACGACTGGCGATACTTACTGCGTATAATGAAGACCTCGTTGGCATGTATGGACACTGTAAACAAGACGAATAAATACATTATTAACAAAAATAGTTAAGAGATAAGTCACGGACAAAAAATTAAATACCTCACCCACTACTACTTATCTTACTATATATATATAAAGTCAAACCCTTAATCAACGCTTTTGTTAAACTATGGTATTCCTGACTTACGTCCATCATTAATGCCGTGATGGGCATTCAGATGCTTTCGCATTTCTCCATCCGCCTCGCACTCAAAGGGACATTTGGCGCACATAACCATGGGACCTTTTTAAAAAGAAAGTTGTATAACTTAGTGCTTCTTTTTATATCAAATATCTAGCTTAAGCTTACTTTTGACTCCATCCATGTAGAGCTTCTCTATGTTGGTACGGGTCACCAGTACCTTATCACCCTTGGCCTGGACCATGTCCCTGGTGGGCATGCGCTTGTGCACGGTCTTGTAGTGCCTGATCAGCAGGCGCTTCATGTTGTAGAGGTTTGTGCACAGCTCGCAGCGATAGGGAGCCAGGCCTAAAGGAAAAAAGATTAGTTTATAAACCTGTGATTACGTTGGTAGTATGTGCTTTCAACTCACCGCGATGGACAAACATGTGGTTCTCGAACTTGTATTGACTGGTGAACTTCTTGTTGCAGTAAATGCAGTAGGGCTTCTGCAGATGCTTCGATTGCTCATCGTCAAAGTCGTCCACGTCGTCATCGTCGCTGGTAAGCAGTAGATTTTGATCTGTGGCAGCATCGTTGTTGTCATTCTCATCGTCATTATCCGCCTCGTCCTCTTCCTCCTCCTCCCCCTCGTCCTCGCCCACCGCATCGTCCTCCTCCTCGAATTCCTCAAACAGATTCTCGGCATCAAAGTCCAGGCTGATATTGTTATTATCAATCACGATATCGTCGCCATCCACAACGGGCATATCGTCCGCTGGTATCGTGCATATGGCAGCCACATCGGTGTTATCAATGAAGTCCTGCATATCGCCAAACATAGAGATATTGGAAGTGTTGGCCGACGGTACGGGGTCAACGGGAACGGGTTCCGTCGCCTGCTCATTGCTTGGTTGGATTTTTGGAAAGACTTCGAATGCATGGCTGTTATTCTCGTTGGTGGGCTCCACCACAGTTGCCACCGGCGGAAGAACTGGCATGACCTGCACAGGGACTGACATGGTCTGCTCTGGAACTGGCATGGCCTGCACCGGCACTGGCACTGCCGGCTGCACGGCACTGGAAATGGTGGACGCATAGAAGAGTGGCGTGGTATCCACCACCACGTTTATGTTGCTGTTCGTATGTGTGATGTGCGTTGTTGGTGTGGTGACCGCCACCGGTTGCTGCTGCTGCACTAGAACTTGCTGCTGAACTTGAAGTTGCTGCGGAACTTGCATTTGCTGCTGAATTTGCATTTGCTGCTGCGCTTGCATTTCCTGCTGCATTTGCACTGGCACTTGCTGCTGTATTTGCACGGGCACCTGCGCATCCGCAACAATCGACGGATCTGTAAATAATAAAAATAATAACAAATGTCAAAGAAAATATAATTAACAGAAAACCAGGGAATTTAAATGAAATAAAACTTTACAACAAGTGATTGTCTTGCAAATCAGTTAAAACCAAAAGAAAAATATTGAAATTTCAAGAAATTAAAAAACCATTTAACTATTATGCGTTTTGTCTATTCCCATGTCTTTACCAAGAGTCTAGATTGTCTCAACTTGCAGCGGAAAATCTCCTTAATCTACCTACCTAGCTTAATCCTTCCCTTTCATTAACGCCAAAAAGATTAAAGCTCATATTTACTTTCCTCTTAGATGCTTGAGATTTACTGCCAAATGAATAAAAAAAATAAACTGTAAGCCAAGTAAAACAATTAAAAAAAAAAACATTGCATTGGACCAAAAATAAATAAAGTGCAATCGCTAAATTAAAAGTATACATAACTTTCATTTTGCAACTAATTTCACAACAGCCCGAAATACCGGCCAAATCCCCATTTGGTTTTATGTTCTCATAACTCACATTTAATAGCCACCGGCAGGTCGGCAGGCTCTGGCTGCCTGCCCGACGATGACTTCTCCATTTTGGTGGCCCTATTGTTCGTCCAATTGGGACGCAGCTGCACTTCCGTCGGCTGGATCTCGTGCCGCTCCGTGTAGTGGACCCTCAGCTGGTTGCAGGTGCGCGTCTCAAAGAGGCACATGTCGCACGAATAGACGCCAGTCTCCTCCGACACTGGTGCTGGGTCCTGGCTGGTCGCACCGTTCTCATTCAGCCGGTGGTGCGTTTTCTTGTAGTGCTCGATGAGATCGACGCTGCGCAGCGAGTAGAAGTTGCACTGGTCGCAGAAGAACTTGGGCAAATCTGTTTGAAGCAAAGACAAGAGAATGTGGTTATTGGGTTCTCGCATTCACAAGACGCGTCGACTAACTGCTGTGGGTCAACTGGTGAGATTTCAGGCGTGCCACAGAGGAGAACATTCTGGGACATATGCTGCACTTGTGCTTGTAATTTGGGGATCCGCCAATGGCTGGCTTTGGCTTGGGTGGATTGGGAATAGCTGTGGAAATGGTGGGTTTATTTATCATCATGTCCTCGACGATTAGCTCGTTGACATCGATGTCCATTCCCTCGTTTTCGTCGTGGTTGCCGAGGAGATTTTGCAAGCTGATGTTGATGTGCGGAGGATTGGGAGTAGTTTGTGGCGGCGGCTGCGGCTTGCTGTCGTCAATGTACTCAATGACCACGCCTGCAAAGTATGGGAAGAAATATAATATCCACACAGGCACTTTACATTCTGGAAAACCTACCGCCTCCATTGACCTGCTGCAGGGATCCATCCGGCAGGACCAGATACTCTGTGCCAATGCTTACATTGTGCGCAGTGTCCATGGGCGGCAATGTGGATGTGAGGGTGTCCACTCCGGTCACTGCGTCGCCCATACTGGCGGCCAGCTGTTGCTCGAGGTCGCGCAGCTGTTCCGAGTCAATCGTGGGCTGAGCGTAGTCGTCCGGCGTGAGCACCGTGGGTATAAGCAGCTCCATGTCTTCCAGCGTGCACACTGCTTTGACCTCATCCTCCTTAATGGGAGATATCGGCAGTGGACTCGCCTTAACGTGCTCCTCCGCCTGGCTGGGGGTCATGGCGTGATCGCAGCGATAGTGGTCAAGCAGCTGGCGCTGCTTCAGCGTGGTGAAGTTACACATCTTGCAGTGGTGAGAGATTCCGTCTACAAAAAAGTAAGAAAAGAAGAGAAACGAAAGTGGGTTTTTCCCCAGCATTAAGATCAGTACATGGTATGGTGGCCGCCCAAGACTGTACCTGTGTGCTGGCGGAGATGCAGCTTGAGTTCCATGCGACTGTGGAAGATACCGCCGCACACCTGGCACTCTTGCCGCGTGCTCTTCAGAGGCCTCGTCCTGTCCCCCGAAGTCGCCGTCTGAAAGTAAACAAGGAGAAAGGCGCTGTAGGCCCAATGCGTCATACCCCTGTCGCCTGCCCGACACCTACCTCCTTCGGAGACGGCGATGGCTGCAAGCGCTGGCTCAAAGCCCCATTGAAACGCTTGCCCTCCGCGTTCCATAACTTGCCGGGACACAACTTGCGGCAAAGGATCTCGTGGGCACGCACTGCGTTCTGCAGGAAGTAGTAGGCGACTTGCAGGCTCTTGCTGCACTCAATGCAAATGTACTGCGGCAGCTCCGGCGCGTTCTCCGCGCGCACGCAGAAGAGAAGGCATCGCAGGAGTGAAATTTTATCCTCCTCGCTGGCTGGGTCCAGGCTACGCGCCACCGACACCGATTCTAGCTGAATGAACTCTGCGTCCACTTTCAGGCAGCAGCGACACGCAAACTTGTACTTCAGCTCTGCGACGCCCGCTAGGTCGTCCGGGTTCGGGTTAATCCGTTTATTCAAAGCCATCTTTCACATGCGAGCGCCACTCATCTGGTGTCGCCTATTCCGGCGAAAGCGTTGCAAATGCCGTCAGACAGTTTTCCTCATAAATTTGCTAAAAAATTCAATTGTTTTTCTCGTGAGTCGCGTCGCGTCGAACAGTGTAGCCAGTTTGTTGATAATATATCAAAATATCAATATATCGACATATTTCGCGATATTTTTATTTGATATTTTGTGATATTTTTTCCTTGGTCACTCTGAATTTCAAAGCAAATGTCAATTTACATGCTTGGGGTAGAATTCTGATGTAGAGTGTAAAAATGTAAGTAAAATGGTCTGGTACGTTTGGGACCGAAAAGTCTGGCAACGTTGGTCGCTCGTACAAAAGCGTTGCCAGACTTTTCGGTCCCAGCGACCAAAAGTACCAGATCGGCTCAAAAAATTGAAATTTCTCCCTAAAAAATCCTTACCTGATACTCGATCCACATCTGATACATCAACCCAAAAGAGTAGAGCAACGCACCAGTGCTGCCAAATCTAGTGTTGCAAAATTCCTCTTCGATATCCAAAGCTATCGGTATCACCAACGCTATCGAATTCAAACAGGAATTTCGGCTTGCCCGATGCCATGTTTGTTTTGACTGATCTCTTGGCTTTTGTTTTGCTCGTCTTTTGTGTGCGAACTCAAAGGACGGGCATTGTTTGCCGGCGTACAAAAACTGCACATTGTTGGCCCCGACAAAAGCGGCTGGAAAAATTACGCTTTCATTCATTAAAGCTGGCATTGTTGTTGCTGCTGCTGCTGCTACTACTGTTGTTGCTGTTGATCGCAGCGCGTTGAGCCCGCTGCTGGGCTCAGTTGAAAACACGTTACGCGCCTGTGCAGAGCGTTTTTGCGCTATCCGATACGATCCCAACCGAGCAGATTCGAAAGTTTTAACACCGCGTGCACCAACGGCAGCAGCAGCAACAGCAACAACATAGACAACAATAACAATTTGTATGTTTCGTTTTGTGTGTCCAAGTTTTAATTTTTTATGCAAAACAAGCAGCGACAGACGACCAAACTTTTTGTTTTTTTTCGGCTGGTCAACAATTTCTAATTTAATTGGCAGCAGCGCCCAGCAATTTACCATAAACGAATGGAAAGCTGACAGAAGTGAACAAGTCATCGACTCTTGTATATATTTATTGTGCATATAATCAAGCCAAAGCCAATCAATGTGTGTTTTTTCCAAACCAATTCCCCATAATGCCCCGATAAGACAACACCGATCACGCAGCCGCCAGCCGGCAGTGGCCAGAATTTGGGTTCTTTCTCCATCTTTTTGTATCTGCTCGGAGTGAACGACCCAATTAGTTAACTGCCGCTGCCATTATGTGGCATAATTGCTCTCGCCAAAACGAAAATAATTAATAATGAGCCTTAAAAGCGAGCAGCGGAGTGTGCCACTTTTTGCGTGTCTCTTTTGCGCGCAGTGTACGCAAATTGGCAAGCGCCGTTAATTGGAAATTTTCTCTGTCAAGGTTACTATACCGATTCCGATTGCGATTCCCATTCCGAATCAAAATCGGAGCTCAAGTGTGAGTGTCAATTAGCGTTGTGTTATTCAACCGCGCTCGCAAATAGATCATTAAAATAAAGCACTCGACGGCGTAATTGTAATGATGTGCAAACATCGCGCCAGCTCGCATGGAAGCGAAGTTTTCAGAATTCCGAAAAAATTCTGGCATTCCCGCTGCTCTGGCATTTGTGGCACATTCTGGAGTCCCAGTAATTAGCACATCGATTGGTGGCCACTGGCCGAAACTGGCTTCCTCCGCTCCGCTAGGCGAAAACAGGTCGCGACACAGAGAGAAATAATCAGCAATCAAGCTAATTAAATACAAAAATAAACTTGGTTTCCCTTAATTTTCGATAGGAGAAATAAAAATATTTTTTATATTCATCAAGTTTCAAAGAAATAAATTCTTTGATAATAAATTTACAAATAATATTGTATTTCAAATAATCTCTATCAAAAACAAATATTCTGAGTATTAATACAACAAATATAAGCTGGAATTCGTAACTTAATAATTAGTAATATTAATCATAAGTTTAGCTGGAACTTTTCTTCTTGTTTGTTTCTTTTTTATAAGCTTAATGTTGATTAATTCATTTGTTTTCAGTCAGACTTTAAAATGAATAAATACATATATATATATTATTACTATGTATATTTGAAATGAAATTATAATTGTTTAGTTATTATTTCACTTTCAAAGAGTCAACTTCTTGATTTAAAAGTTTCAGTTGTGAGTTTTTTGTATGTATATTAATTTATTTCCTGGTATTTATAAAGGCTTTAAGATCGTATTATAAATTGCCTTAATTTTGAGACGTAAAAAACCTTAAAAAAACGATTGACCCACTTGCCTTTGATTTTTGCTCAGTGCCGACTTACCAGTTTTTCCTGGCCTTATGACGGCTTGGAGCATGTATGTATATGGGGCATTCATTCCGTTTTTGGGGCCAAAGCCACTCCCCGCAGGCGCAGCGCACAAGTCAAACGGCTTTGCCCACTCCAAGCCTCCTCTCCAGACCACTTTATGCTCTGCTCCAGCCAGCTCCATTCCCGCGCTGCCGTCACTCCCTCGCGATTTTCATGGCCGCCATGCAGTCCCCTCGGGGGAAAATCGGCTTGGAGCTGGAGAGCTTTGCGCGGAAGCCTCGCATTAGGGCGCCCACCACAGAATCGTGTAAATAGCAAATACACTTTGCTCTCGCTATCAGCGAAATAATCAAACGGCGACAGCGAAAAACACAACACATTCGAACACAAACTCATAAAATTTCGATGTTGGCGAATGTTATCAAACCGATATGGCTTCGCGTGTGTAGTTTTTTTTTTGTTTGTTGTTTTCTTTTTGGTAGCTCGAGTGTTTATGCCAACTCTCTGGTTCAGAAGGCACCTAAAAAGTGTGAAATAGAGTTCAAGGAAATTGTTTAAAAGTCAAGGACTTGAGTAGTTTTAATTTAAAGAATTTTGATAAGGTTTTTCCCAGCTGAACTCTATCTTGTCACTGAAAGATTTCTTCAAGAAGATAGTTTGCCTTAAGGACAGAAATCTTTGAAAAGTTTAGGGGAATTTCTAGACTTTATCAGCTCCGATTTCAGAAAAATAAATAAAAATAAAAAAATAGGCAATTATGGCCCCAAAATGTGGCTATATTTGTAGAACTTAGAAGCATTTATTAGGTCTAAATAAATATTGGCTTGTCAACTCTATTTCCAGTAATATATCCATAAAAATCAAAACAACTCTTGTTGACTTAACTTATAAATGAACTGCACGTTTTTTGGCCTTGTTGAAATAATGATAAAATATTTATTATGACATTTATGGTTTGTATGAGATAAGACTAGATTCGGGGTCTTCTTCAATTACTACTTTAATTTAAAAAGACCCTCTTAAGTAAGTTGAGGAGCCCCACAAACGGGTTTTCTGGTTAATAACTGGTCTATAAATAAACGCCATAATTGCAGGGGCCATAAAGCCAAGCCATGGATAATCTCAGTCCGATTGAATAACCGCTCCGGGGGAAGTAAATATACGTGTTCCCTTACTAAAATAGCTAGTAGTACTCACTTTAAGGCAAGTTGCACCCCTTTCTTGAGCAAATTAAGAGATAATCCCAATGAATCAAATCAAATTCATGAAGCAGCAGCTGATCGTGTGAAGACAGCGCACGTGTAAACCCAAAATTGGTCAAATATTTACAGAAATAATCGTTTTTGTGAGCTTTTCTTTTCGCTTTTCGGCCGTGTCGGAAGTGTCCACTTTGTCCACCGCTCGTCCAGATGATGCATAATTTGCCAGCAATTAAGTAATGTACACACAAGTATTGGACGGAGAGGGGCCAGCATTTTTCTCGAGGGGGCGACCAGGGAGCGCGCTCACCTTTCACGCGGACGGGGGGCGCCTCCAGGGCATTTCAGAGCGGCTATTAAGCGCCAACAGCGAACAGCTTTTCTCGTTCGCCGTTCAGGTATTTCTTTTTTTTTTCGCATTCGTATTTGTATTTATTTTGCCACAATATACGAGTCATATAGCCATATAGCTATATGCGCACGAGCAGAGCGATAACCGAGCCGACTCCAGGCGTCCGAACTCCGAAGTTGGTCAGGTTCGTTGCCAGCGTTCAGTTTTCAGTTACGTTTCGGCGTTTTACGGTAACGCAGCGGACGACAAAAACAGTTAGCCTGTCATTATAGGTGCGTCTACATATAGCCAGCTTTAGTGCCAAAAAGTATCATATGTGTGTGTGTGTGTGAGAGTGTTTAGGTATTTTTGAAAAACCTGCAAACGTGTAAATATTGCCTGAGCTCCTTACGATTGCTCATACGCCGCGTTGGCCACTGCGAAAAAGCCGCTTAACGTTCGTGACTTTGACATTTGTGGCCGTTAAAATAGCCCGACTATATCGAATTGACGCGTATCTTTAACACGTTCTATATAAACTCAATGATTTGAGGGTCGTGGCTAAATTCCTGAGTACACAGCACACAGAGAAAATAAATCATTTTCAATTTATAATGGAATTAATATAAGGAAATATTTACTCTTTACCCATTGACTTTCCATAATATTTTTTGGTTCTGTGTAGCTTTCACGAGCGAGCACATAACCATAAATCCCATAAATTGCCCAGCGCCAACGTATGAAAAATATTTACAACTAATTATGCGGCCAGGCGGCAAAAGCACTCTCGCTGGATCCATCGCCGTACCTTGAACTCGGGCTCCGCTTGATGCCTTTCTTCATGCCAGCCGCCGCCGATTTCACTTTCTTTTGGCTTTAATCACATGATTGGGTAATAGGCACCCGGTGCAGGCCTTATCGCCGCCTCGGATTATGCTGCCTGGCTGCTGCTCGGCTCTTATCAGCCGTGAGCTCCGATTTTGGCAATGGCAATCTCATGTCTTCGATAAGATTACCCTTACCCATGGCACCCTTTTTTCGACTGATATTTACGGCAGCCGCAGTGGCAGTGGCAGCAACAGCTCTTGGCCAAGTTAGCGGTTCCCAGCCAGAGACTGCAATTGTTGTACTCGCATTGCCGTCATTTCTCGGTTCCCACTGAGCTGACCGAGTTTGCCAGCAACCACAACCTCCTCCAAACCGAAAAAGGTTCAGGAAAAGGCAGCCGAGAAACTAATTTGATCTTCGCCGTGATAGACGCACCGATCTCACGCAACTCAGCTGAAAGGGGGCTCCTACCAAATCGAATTTCTATGGCAAAGCAAAGCTCTTTTATGGCCCGGAGGTTTTATCTCGGCCCCTCAATTCACACCCTGAATTCGAAGATGCAAAGAATTTGGGTGAAATGTGTATTGTATACATATATTTGTATTTTGTTTATAAGAAAGTTGCCAATCCCCATGGGTATTATGTGTGTCTAGATGCTTTCGTTTTCAGAGCAACAAAAGGTGGCAAAAACTTTCATGAAATATAATTAAATTAAATTTAAAATAGGCATAACTTTATGCAGTAAACTTTGCTACAAAAATATCTTAAAATTCGTATCTCAATCTTAGTTGCAAAATTATAATCCAAAAGTAATTTATAAAGTCGAATACATACTCGAAATTGATTTGTTATTCGCATAAGGTGGTTCCCAGCTAGAAGTGAGTGCCAAACCGAAGCTCATTCTCAATGGTGTTCCATTCTCGTTCACCTTATGCAAATTGGTTAACGAAAATAGCCAGGCTGTGCACTTCACAGCAGCTATTTCAAGGCCAAATTGGTCGATGGCCGGGTAACCGAGTGGGAAAAATATATTGTACAAATAGCCATAACAGTGAGCGGCGAAAACAAAATATTGTTATTTGGAATTATGTATGTGCCGGCGAGATCTCATCCCCAGTTGCGCTCAATTAACACTCCCGCCCAGCTCATAAAAAAACAAACATTTGCGCGGTTAAGCCTTTCGGCACAGGCGGCAGAGTTGAAACATTCGGCAAATAACCAGAGTCTTCGGCTATAAATTCGTTTTCGTTTCGCCTTTATCAGCTTCAGACACTGTTTTTATTTTCTTTAATTGCCTGTCATGGGTTAAGGGAAAAAACGTTATAAACTCCATGCCGACTGACGCACGTTCGCTCTCCGGATTGCTGGCCTGAACGATGAATAATTAAGTCAGTGTGTCAATTAAAAAACTAGGCAGAGGCTATACTCTCCGTGACTGGATAGAATTTTAAAGAGATAACCGAAAGTTAGGAACTGGTGAGGTGACTAATTAATAAGCGGATTGGGGGAAGTATTAAAGTTTGATAAATAATACGAAGGAATTAATATTATGAAGGTGGTTTCATATTACTATTAGAGAATATACGAATAGCCATACTTGTTGAGATTCTATTTCATATAAAAGATATAAATCCTTTCATTTAAAATATCAGAAACAAGTTATATCCTAAATAACATGCTCTAGGTATGGTCTAATAATGGATTACCAGGTGTAAAAACAATAATATAACAAGGGAAAATGCTAAAGATAAAATGTTGCTAGATAAGTGTTGGCAGAAACATGTTGAGCAACATCTAAGAGCAACATGTTGATAAAGCTTAACATCCTTTATGGTTTATTGTTTAAAAACTTTCAATTTTATTCTCCAAAAGAACTCAAAATTTGGCAACTAGTCATAAAAGATTATTTATAAAGAATATATCAAAAATCAAATATAAATAGCTGGTCACTTAAATAACATTTATTGAACTAAACAAAACATTTTCATTTTGTAAATCCTTTCTCTCAGTGAAGCTATTAAAATTGTACCCTTTAACGATTTTCTAGATAGTTTCATTACCCTAATCGCTTTGTTTGAACTTGACATGGCTCTGAAATATAATTCTAGGCACACATCGTAAAGCAATCGAGTAATCATCATCAGAGGGCAAAAATCAAAAGCAAAGCTCCGAGCCGAGAACTGACCTTTTGCGGGGCAATTGAACGCGTCTGGAATTTACGAGTGCACAAAGATCTATAAATTGCAACTCTTAATTAAATTGCCCCTCCTTCGAGGTCTGTGGGAGGGGAGGGGGAAATGCTAATGGAATTGGCCCGACAACGAAACCGTTCGCAACGCATATCGCATATCGTATCAGTATCAGTATCAGTATCAGTATCGGTATCGGTACCTGTATCGGTATCAGTTCCGATCGCCATACGTGCGCTGGTCAACTGATGGGCCTGGGTCAGCTGTAGCCCCTGGTGTCACATGGGGCCTGATGATGGGAAAACGGATTGCCATCCGGCACTCAATTAGCTGTTTGTCCGGTGGCTTCGATTCGATTCTAGCGCCAGACGCTCCATTTCACTTGGACAAACCCTAGCCATCGATCTAATTGATATTTAAGCAAGTTTACCTCTATCAGCAATCAACGAATACGTACGTTTGTTTGTTTGTTTGTTTTGGGGCCTCACAATAGGCGGCAGTGGGGACAGTAAGTAGCTGACCCTGGCACTGTCATTGCCTGTGGACACAGTGTGTTACGTAATTACGCATACGCCGTGTGTGAAACGATTGCGAATGGATAATTTGCAAGTTTCTGATTGCAAAAGTCAGTCAGTGAGAAGAGAAATAGCAAATATTCAATGAATCATTTTTGAAGTTGCCTAATCAATTAGAACGGAAATTGTTAAGAATTCAAAGCCAATGCATTCAGATTGATCTTGGATAAGCGATTTTAGGAAAATTAAATAGATATAAAAGTGGATTTTAAAAGATTCTTTATTAAATCCTAAGGAAGTTACAAGTCACCGATTTATTCATTACCAAATTAAGCTTAATTTGAGATGTTTATCTGTAAAGAAATTGCTAAGATTAAGAATAAATTCTCCCAAAGAAATCTTCCTTCAGATGAAGTTGTCTTCAGATTTCATTAAAAATATTTACAAATAAAGTACCCCCAAAATTAATCTTATAATTAAATGATTCTTATGTATTTCTGATTGAATCTGTAGGAATCCCCTTAGACAAAGAAGGGAAATTATAAAGAACTCACAGCAAATGCAATAAGATTGATTTTGGTAAAAGCGAATTAAAGAAAATTAAATAGCAAAATCTGTTTTTTTTTTAAATTCTTAATTGAATTAAATTAAAGTATTAGCAAAGTCATTTTTAATAGATTCTTAATTAAGTCCTAAGGAAGTAACAAGACACTGATATATTTATAACTAAATTAAGCTTAATCAAAAAAAAGTTTACCTCTAACGAAAGAGCAAAGAGTAAATGTTCAAGTGTATTTTATTTTTAAATATTCCTGATTAAATCTAAAGAAAACCCCTCGAAATTATTCCGATAATTTTATGATTCTTAATTATTCTTGATTGATTCTAAAGAAAACCCCCGAGCATAATCAATTATTTGAATGACTCACCAGTTCATCAGTTGGCCAAAAGTATGCATAACCTTTCCGGAGAAATTGTTTAAAGTATAAAAAATGACTCACGCTTACCCTATCTGTAAAACCTAATCATAAAAATTCCTAAACCCCCTGAAGTAGTTACAAACTAAAAACTTGACTTGCTTTTAGCCCTAAAGGGGGGCAGTTAATCGTCGCTAAGAGCTCTGAGATAAGATATTATTCCGCTACTAATCAACCATAGGTTTCACCTAATCAAACAAAATTGTTGCAATTAGCTGGCAATTTTCCCTCAGTATACAGTATACATATTTATTTAAGCCAAGAGCCGCCAGCTGCCAGCTCTCTTTTCACCCCAAATTATTATGGCCAAAAATTAGCATGATTGAAAACGAGTGATTTAATTTATTTTGTTTTTTTTTTTTCCTTTTTTGCCATTTCTTAAATGTTTTATTAATTTGCTTTGTTTTCCCTCTATTCTCCGACAGAGACCCGTTACGATTGACGGAAACGGAAAGTAAAAGCTACGCCAGCGACCAGATCAGATCCCCCAGCACTACAGACATGGCCGAGACCATCAACAACAAGCCCAGCATACAGATCCGCAGCGGTCTGCCCTCGCCGCTGCCGGACAAGAGCCCCTCGCCGGCCACCAAGCTGCTGATCAGCCACGGCAAGCCCAACTTCACCATTCCCAAGTCCGCCAAGGGCGAGGAGAATGGCAATGCGCTGTCGCCCCAGCCGAGTGCCACCAACAACTACAATGCCTACAAGAGTGCCAACAGCAATGCGACCAATAATAACATCAACAAATTCATCGTCGGCACCAAGTTCAATGGCGTCTTCAAGCCCTCGAATGGCACCGCCACCTGGGCCACCAATGGCAACGGCACCTCCGATGGCGAGAACGAGGCCTCTAAGGTCGTGCTGCGACGCCCCAAGCTGGCGGAGTCACCCACACCCGCCGATTCGGAGGACGCCGATGTGCCGGAGTTCATCAGACGCCAGCGACGCATCCAGGAGCGACTGGCCAAGGAGAATGTGTTGGACTTTGAGAACCGGCGCAGTGGCTACTTCACGCACGTCATGATCTCGCCGGACTCTCCCAACCGCACCTCCTTCGTGGAGACCATGGCCAGCCCGGCCATAGTACCCGCCCTCGAGATCCCCGCCCCGGTGGCCGAGAAGGTGGAGGAGGAGAAGGAGCAGGAGCAACAGCCCCTGGTGGCTGCTGTTGTCACCTCTGCTCTGATCACCGAACCCGAACCCGTAACTAGCAACGGTCACAGCGAGGAAGTCGCCACCACCAATGGTCATTCGAAGGAGGAGAGCTCTGATGTGGCTCCCGAGGAGGTGGCCAAGGCCATTGAGGAGGTCAACAAGGCGGTGGCTGGCGAGGAGGAAGCCGAGGTGGAGGCAGCTCCCGAACCGACTCCAGTGGCTGTCCCAGAACCAGCTCCAGTGGCGGCTGAGAGGAAAGCAGAGCCAGAGCCAGAGTTTGAGGCTGTAGAGGCAGCACCCGTAGCCGTGGCACCCACATCTGCTCCCGCTCCAGTGGAGGCCCAGGTGGAGGTGGTAGAACCAGTTGAACCGGCTACAAACGGCCAGAAGGAGGAGGCAACTCCAGCCACAAATGGACACAAGGAGGAGGAAGAGGCCATCACCATTTCCCACACCAATGGACAGACCAATGGTCACAGCAGCGATGGCCCCAGCATACCTTCCCCCGATCCCAGTGGCGCCCTAGGAGTGAACTATGAGCCCAAGACCGTGGTCAGCTTCTCCCAGGAGCTGGGTGGCGGCGAGAACAACTATCCCGACACCGTGAAAGTGGTGACCGAGGGTAGCCCTTCACCGGCCGATGGAGAGCTCAAGGAGCTGGCCAAGCTGAAGTTTGACATCAAGAGCGACGAGCATAACGATGATGTCCAGGTGACGCCAGCCTTGCGCGCGGAGTAAGGATCGGATTGGATCGGGCAGGAGTAGTGCAATTTGTTTGTTAAAACAAGAGAAAACCATCAACTATTGTATTGTATTTTGTGTTAGTTGCTAAGTTGATTACGAGAAATGTTGCCAAATTTAATTTTATGCTTTCGCGCATCAGTCAGTATCGAGTATGGAGAGAGTGGAGAGAGGTCGCCAGCTGTTGAGGCCGAGTCCCCAACATTTGTTGTTTGCCGGGACTTGCAAAACCAAACTACGTTTATTGCAATAGACACCATTTGCTTTATTTAAATAAATTATTATTATTGAAAACGGGTCTGGAGTTTGAACTGTAAAAGCGATAAGGGTGCCGATTCTGTTTACTTTCCCTGGAGGCACTTCAGGGTATTCCACAAAGATAGCTTTATTTTTGTTTACAAAAAGGTGTACTTGTAACTGGTGGGAAAATATTGTCTCAGAACTCAAAGTAGCTTAGTTATTGTTTTTAATTTTATTGTGCTAAATGAGCTTTTGATTCCAGGGTTCTTTAACTTATTCGTAAAGTATTCAAAATATGTTTACAATTAGTCAGAATTATTTGTGTGCCAAAAGCCTCTTTAAGCAGGAGATATTGACCCTGTCTAGGGGCTATCAGAGTCTATCAAAGAATGTTAAGACCACGAGCTCAGCGAGCACATTCGCACTCGCCGTGAATGAAAACGGAAAGTGTTTGCCTACAATGTCTAGCATTGAACCTCCGAAGCCTCAGGTGATGACCTTCACTGCGATATGCTCTAGTCGCAATCAGTTACCTTCCGTGATTAATTGCTTCGATTCGGCAGGTTTGCCGCTGTCGATAGTCGGTGATTGATTGTGTGGAAGTCTCTACATGTTGGACACAATTAATAATAAAATAATAATTCAATGGAGTCGGGGTTGGGTGGGTGAATCATGCCGCGACACCTGTTCCGCGACGGGGGAGGGTGGCAAGTAAGTAGTAACCATGTCAACACGCGACCGCCTGTTTTTTCGAGGGTTGCAGCGCCGCTGACCAACATCTGTCGTCGTCCTGCTCCTGACCCTTACACGGCAAGTCGGCGGCACATGCGTTTAATCGATATGTCAGGTGGTGGTTGGCCAAAACAAACCACTCGGCAGGTAGCTTGGGCCAGGACTCGGCCGGCAGTGCCTTTCGGAAATCAGCAGGCTATGGCAGGGCAGTCTGGTTCAGAGAGTATCTAGATGAGTGCCTAATCGTAAGCTATTATGGATTTATGTCTTAAGGGCTCGCAGGTAGGTGCCATGACCCCACTTCACCCAAAAAAAATGATTACATCCTGAAGCCTGTCCTCAGATAAACCTCGCCACACGACAGAAAACGAAGCTGAAGTACACCACTCGCTCGCTGACGACTCTCCACAATCCGTGTCCCCACTTCCGGCCCCGCTCGGCGAACTTTCTGCAGCAGCGCAGTCGCTCCTCGCCCTTCCTGGGACGGCCTCAGTCCGCGGATCCCAAGTTTGGTCGCCGGCAGAGCAGCTACTTTGCCGAAAGGGAGCAGCGGCTCAGCGGCAAGGTGAGTGGTAGCACTGGGCTTGGGTAACTAGAATGCACTTCCAATCCTTCCTTTTCAGAGACAAGTCTCTTCCAACGACCTGCTAAAGTCTCTGCTCGGGGAGCCCATCAAGCGGAGCTGGCTGTGCCGCAGCACCTGCAACTCCTCCGAGTCGGACTTCTCGCTGCACAAACGCACCCCCGACAGCAGCGAGGAGGGGGAGCAGCAGCTGGACCGGTTCCTGGTCACCATGCCGGGCAGCGACAAGGGTAAGTCCTCGTACAGCTCCTACTCAAGCCAGCAGCAGGGCCTTAGTAATGGAGCTCTGCTCCAGCGCACCGCCAAGCCTGATCTTCCGGGAAGGGTGTCCTTCAGCAAGCCGAATATGCACAACGACCTGGACTCCAGTGACTGCGACAATGACAAGCAGGAGGCACGTCCTAGCATCTCTGCTCCGGGTCCTCTAACTCTTCCCAGCTTTCTGAGCAAACAGACGGAATCGACGGATCCCGCTGGCCAGAAGAAGTCCGTCCACTTTGGCTCTACTGCAGCCGAGGGAGAGGTCCTGGCGGAGACCTACGAGTACCCCAAGTGTCCCTCGGAGAACTGCACTTGCAGCACGCGATCCTCTTCCACAACGAGCACCAATGAAGCCTCGGCGACGGAGCTCAAGTGTGCCTGTGATGCTCCAAGCTGTCGCTTCGCGGAGGTCACTTCCCATCTGGAAGCTCCTCTTCCACTTCCTACTCCCAGTCTCCAAAAGGCTCCCACGCCGGAGTTGAATGTGATCAGGGAGTACAAGCAGGCTGTGGGCAGTGTCCAGGTGGTGAAGAATCACTTGGGCTCCGAGCCCCTAAATAACATTGAGCCCCTGCCGGATTATATGGGCAAGTACGGCTCTCCGACGAAGGAAAAGCAGAACAATCTGTCCGAGACCAAGAACCTGGTCTCCTCCTCCAGCAGTACTTCTGCCAACAACAGTGGCACCTCCTACCGAGCAACTTCCAATCCAAGGAACTTTGGAGCCGAAAACAATTTCCTGCCCGCCGTGCAGGAGGATCGGCGAGCCTTTGGTACCACCAGCTCCGACTCGGTCATCAACAACTACCTCAAGGTGGCCTCGGCTCCTCCTTTTGTGGGCAAGAAAAAGGAGAACGTGAAGCCGGCCAGTGCAGATCCCATTAACCGGAACAGCAAGGCCAAGCCGACGACCAAGACGACAGGCAGTCTGGCGACTGTTACCCAGGGAAAGCTTAAGAAGGCCATCAGTGTGGGCAGCCTAAGGGAGGAGCGAAAGCTTTCTGAATACAATCTAGACAAGGTGGACAGCTGGATGAGCATGCAGGAGCAGAAGCAGTTCGACCAGAAGGACAAACAGGGACTGGAGGAGTTGGACGAGGCTCAGGACAATGACAGTGCTTCCCAGATCTCCCTAAAGTCGAACGAGGACTCTAGGGATTCCACATACGATGAGATCGTGTCCGTCATTAAAGAGATTGAGGAGGACAAGAAGAGGGGTTAGTATTTGGTGGAATATATTCCCTTTTTCCTACTAAAAAATATCTTTTCAGACAACTTTTCCGAGCGTCTACCCAGTGAACTTAACCTGAAGTTGGACTCGCGTTGTGAGACCGCTGAAACCGTGACCCTCAGCGAGGGAGCAGTTCCCGAGAGTGGAGATAAATACAAGTAATTGTAAATATTGGATTTAAAAACAACTTATTCCGAGTGAAATCCTTTTCCACAGAGACATCTTGGCCTATCTGAACAATGTGGAGAGCAGCTGCGACAAAACGCTTATGGAAACTCGTCGCTCTATCCCGGAGAGCACCAGATCCGAGGTGGAGTTTGTGGTGGAGCCCGATGTCACCGATGAGGTTCCCAAGTGCGTACATCAAACACATTTCTTTTGAGAATTTTTAGCTATATTTCTATCCAGATTATCTGAGCTGCTCATGCTGCCAAATCACCAGCTGGCCCGTAGGGTCATTGCTCTAAGCCTGCGGGCCAATGAGCTGGCCAACGCCATCCACATGTCAAAGGAGCATGTAATACAGCTGCGTGGCGAAAAGCAGAAGAGCCTGCGCGCCGAGAAGTCCAATGGTGCCGCCAAGCTGCGAGACCAGAAGAAGCACTACGAGGAGGTGGTGACCCGGCACCAGGGATTCATTGAGCAACTGCTCAAGGACAAGGGCTCCCTCTGCGAGAAGGTGGCCGCTCTCACCCGTCGCCTGGAGAGCCAGAATCAGGCCTGGGAGCACCGTCTAGAAACGGAGTTGACAAGGACAAAGGAGACCACCATGGCGGGGGAGAAAATTCGACGAGAGCGTTGGGTGCGAGAGAATACCAAGAAGATCAAAGTAAAGGAGTTATACAAATATTTATTTCCTTTATCTAAGCTTTAATCCCTTCCAGGAGCTCACAGTGAAGGGCCTGGAGGCGGAGATCAACAAGATGACCTGTGACCACCAGCGACAAGTCACCGAGCTGAAGCGCTCCCACCAGATGCAGCTGCTCGACGCCCTGGAAGAAGCGCGCACCAAACACGAGCAGATCGAGACGGGCATCCGCGAGAGCTGTGCCCAGGATCGCGAGGCTGTAATCGAAAAGGAGCGAACGGCCATTCGGGAGCGATTCGAACGCCAGCTGGAGGAGGAGCAGCGGGCTCAGGCTGACCAGCGACAGAAGATGGCCGAGGAGTTTGCCGCCGAGCGTGAGCGCCTCCAGGCAGAGCTCCGGCAGCGGGAGTCCGATCACCAAGTGCGCCGCCAGGAGGCGTTAAGGGAACAGGAGCAAGAGCTGGAGCAGGCCAAGTTTGAGATGCAGGAGCGGATGGCCAAGCAGGAGGAAAAGTACCAGAATCGCATCAACACCATTGAGCAGCAGTACCAGGCGGACTTTGAGCTGTGGAAGGCGGAGCACGAGAACAAGGCCAAGTTGGCGCAAGCGGAGAAGGAGAATGCCATTCGGCAGCACTATCGGGCGGAGAGGGATCGCCAGCTAGACGAGCTGGTGGTGCGCATGGAGGCCGATGCACTGCAGCATGGCGAGGAGCACGAGCAGAAGATTGCGTAAGTAAATTATTAAAAGTAAAGGGGAAGGTTATTTAATATTTTGTATCTAGTCGCCTCAAGGAGAAGTACGAGAAGGATTTGGCACTGGCCGAGAGTGTGGAGAAGTCGCTGCGGGAGAAATACGCGGAGACGCGTGGCAAACTGGCGGAGGCGGATGCCCAAGTGCGAAACAGCCAGGCTGAGGTGAAGCAGCTTCAACTGGAGCTGGGCCACAGCAAGAAGATGTGTGGCGACATCATCAGTGAGCGGGACAGGCTGCGGGACAACCTGAACGCGGACATCCAGGGTGAGCTGGCCGTGTTAAACGAGCGGCACAAGCAGGAGATGGATCAGCTCCAGAAGCGTGTCCACCACACCATCCAGCGGCAGGAGGAGACCATTGAGATCCTGAAAGGCGACAATGATGCCCTGAGGCAGCAGTGCCTCAAGCTAAACGCGGTTATACGACAGCAACGCAAGGATTACTGCGTCAAATAAATAATATTAATAATTTATAATAAATGCAATTTGCATTCGAAAATATAGTTTTAGGTACGTTTAAGGAATTTCCAAACTGAAATGCTCAAAAATGCCTAAATATACTCAATTAATCTTAGAAATTTCAACGAATTTGTCTTAACTTTATTATTTTTAAAAGACATTTTGCTTAAATGGAGCTAAAAATCATGTAAACAAAAATAAGGTATTCTTATATAAAGGTTTATTATATTGGTCAATTTTATTTTATAAATAAAATAACATTTTCTAACAAAACCTTTTTTTAACGTTTATTTTTCAAATTTTGAACATATCGATAGCAAAGAACACAACAAAAATCGATTAGCAATTGCTGAGCATAAAAAAATCGTTTAATCGGTTGGTATCTTTAGGCGCGCTGGCTGCGGTCACATTAGCAGTTTGCGGTCAGAAAAATGTTTTGAATTTGTTTATTTAATTATTTTTCAATATGTATGCCTTGCGGGACCATAATAATTGCTCAAATATCAGCAACAGCTACGGCTTTGTGTGCAGGGTAAGTCTTGTGGCATCTCCTGATTACAACCGAGCCCCTGAAATGGTTTATTGCTTTCGTTTGCTTGAAGACCCTGGAAAAGCAATGTGGAATCCAGCAATTGGGTTATTTGGAGAAATTCGAGTTTGTGGAGCTTCTTAAGTTGCTAAATGCTAAGGAAAGGGTGAGTACTCAAATACTATTAATATAATTGATATTAAACATCTAAACTTTCCAGCTATTGGCCTCCAAGTTCTTTTGCCAGTTGCCCGCCAACGTAGGCAGTTTCCGCGTCCTACTCCAGCTCCAGCAGCTCGGCATACTCACCGCCTCTGAGTACATACTTAGGTGGGTTCTAAACTCCTTTGTTATCCCTATTTAACAATTATTTATATTCACAGCAAGGAACACTCGGATCAGCTGCAAGTGGACTTGATCATTTTTCTGGAATCCGAATTCGAGCTGCTCAAAAATGTGTTCATTTCCGCGGCATATGGTTGGTATTTTATTGCGTATGTTTAAATGATTTCTACTACTTATTATATATATTATAATATATGACAGATGTCGAGTGCGGTGTAAAGTTGACCTCAATCCTAACAGCTGCCCTGGGTAATCTCTATGCCGGTCTGGTGAGCAATCCCAAAATAAGTAATTTGGGCTATGTAGAACCCTTGCGGCGAGACCTTCCAGGTGGGTGAAAAAACAAAAAGACTATTTCAATTATGTAAAACTTTTTTACCAGTTGATGCATTAAGTGTGTGTAGAAATATGCATTTAAGTACCCTGCTGGAACTGCACCGTTCAGAGGATATCACAGAGGCCTTTGCCAAATTTAGCGGCTGGATTAACGAGGGTGTTGATGAACTAACTTTTGTGAAGCATCTCTGCGATAAGGTCTCTTTTTGTATATAGCACAAAGTACAACATTGATAAACTTGAATTTTCTTCAGCTCTTTGCCTGCCATCACCAGGAAGCTCTTCAATTCCTTTTCAAGCAGTCGAACATGGAAAATTTCAAGGAATGGAAGTTCTACCTGATTCTAGTGCAGTCCATTGCCAGCATTGCCAACTCGGAATCTTCAGCATTTATAAGAAGTATTCAACCTTTAGAAGGATCTCCTATATTCCATTTCTACATATATTCTATTTTACTGCAGAATATTTAAAAAACCGCCTCCTGCACACCGCCTCTTCAGGCTGCCTGAAATCTCTGCTGCACTTGCTGCTGACTGCGCGGGCTGCTACTGCCACTACAATGTGTATTCTGACAAATTTAGACAACTACGCCAAGTGGTATAAGCAGAACATTGGCGAAATGACATACATTCTGGGTACGGACAAATTCCAGGTCATGTTGGGACTTCTTGAAGAGTCGTTGCAATACGAAAGAGAGCTACCATACCTTGAGGTAAGGATTTACTAATGAATTTGTACGCAACATATAACAATAACTTTTGGGTTTATGCATATAGATTCATGTAACAATAGCCATTTCACCTGGCGGACGACTTGTTCAGGCCTACAAAACCAAGTGTCGTGCATATGCATCTCAACTGAAAGCGGAAGCCAAGAAAAAACCGCTAAGAGAAAGTAATACCAACTAGGTAAGGGTTATCCATCACTTTCTTGGTGACAATTAAAGGATAAGAAAGACAAAATTACGAGTTGCTCTTCGCTTCCTCTACGAGTTAAGTCCTGCAAATGAATTTCTTGTCCAACTCGCAGGCTGCTGAATTAAATCGGTGTGTGCCCTGGTGGGGCATCAAAAAGGTGCATCTTCCAGTATTAACGAGAGTAGAGCCTGGTGGCATATACTCCAGTGGTTTGTTATTGGATACATACCTAAAGGAGGTCTTATTTATTAATTTTCAGCATCCTTCAATTTGAATATATGCCGTTTGATGGTAACTTTAGTGCCTATATCAGCCAGACACATTTTATATTTTGTACAGTAAGTCACAGCATTCGGCCAAGAGCCCTGTATCTATATTAGTTTCGATTAAGGTAATTGTTAAAGGTTCAAGCCTTAATAACGTCACTAATTAAAAACAAACTTAGTAATCAAAATAATAAAAGAAGGGTATTACAATTTTCCTAAGAAGTTTGCAACGCCGGGAACAAGACATTTTCATACTGTGTTAAATTTCCGCCTTGTTTTCCAACCATTTTCCCCCAATCTGGCAGCGTTGAGCGCGCCAACCTCGAACAGGTTCCACACCGAAAAGCAGAACAACAACATTTCCAAACTAAAACATACAAAATAGAAAAAGACACAGCAAAAATAATGCCGCTTCGGGTTCTGTGTGTGATGCGATGCGAGTTCAGGTCTGAGGCGGCTACTTTCGCTTCGACTTTATACAAAACGTTATACGTTTCTGTGCTCTCGACGCAGTCGGACGTTTAAAAATAAACGCGCTTCGCCCTTAAATACCAAATAAATAACCGCAGGCCACAAATAAATCAGAACAAACTATTCGAATACCCATTCGATCTTAGTCAAAACTCACTCGAACTCTAAAAGAAAACCCAAAAATAAAAGTTGCAACATGTTCAGCTCGATTACAGGTAAAGCCACCAGCAATCTTCTTCGACCTCGTCGTGAAAGTTTTGAAATTAGAAATCTTGGGTAGACACGTGAATATATGCATCCGAAATATAACCACGTCTATATGCGTGTGCAGTGAGTGAATTAATTGTGGTTAACTAACATATGACAGCATTGCAAGCCAGGATGTGTGGCAGTGAAGCAAATTACATCATCAGAGCAAGGAGCCAAGGAGTTGGAGCAGCTGGCCACCGGGGACTGGATGGAACGGGGCGGGGTGGGGCCGGGTCAGGTCGGGTTGGGTTGGGCGTGTTCGATCCGATACGGGTCGCAATAACAAAATATTTAATTGTCTGCTACCGTGGCTCTGGCTGGGCTCTAGCTCTGGCTCTGGCTCTGGCGATGATGATGACGACGCTGTGGATGATACGTAAGCCAATTATGGCGCAGTTTATATGTAGCTCCAAATGGACTACGCTGGCACAACCCACACCCAAAAGCGATGATACGTATATATAATTATAGCTGCCTAGATACACACACTCACACAGCATGCCAAGAGTCTAGGAACATATAGATGTACTCTTTGGCGGTGCTGTGTGTTCGCCTTATGCTTTATGATGTTGGATTCCTTGAAACGAAATGGAACACTTATGTTTGCTCTTTGAAGTGGGTGCAAAAAACCAAAGACCAAACGAATATATTAGCTTTGTTAAATTCTTCTGCAAAAGATTCCACTCGAAGGCGTATTAGTCAAGCATTGGCACTCGAGATAGGCATCTCATCTTCTATTTTCTATTATAACGAATCTTTATATATGTGAATGCTATATGTACTTAATAATATTATCTGTGTTCCCATTCAATGCCAAACAGATGCATCGAAATGTAAGTAACCCGCAACGCGAACTTTCCACCAAATTAGCTTAGTTGATAATGCTGTTCCGACATATATTCTAGACATTCCTCACCCGACTTACGTAGTTCAATCTTTAGTAGCAGCATCTTATATTTGTTTTTTTTTCAACACTTTTGATCTGTCAGAGCATGTGTTGGGTTTATCAGTGATTTAAGCCAGACAAAAAGCATTCTTTTTACTTCAATATTCTTGGATTTCAATTGGAAACCTCTTGGCAATTTTAAATATGTCTTGAAATAGTTTTATATTGCTCTTAGCATTCCAGAATCATATGTTAGTATCTACTCATATTTATATTTTCAATATAAATTTTATCTAGTTATTTTTTGGTCAACTCAACTTTATTTAAACCACATAAATTAAGGCTCTAACAGCTCTTCAGTAAATAGCTTTTCTCCATTTAGATTTGTCTATACCAAGTTTATTTTATATATATATTTTTTAACTGTTCTGCTCTTGCTTGGAAAGCTTAAACCGTCATTCGATTCTTAAAAGTCCGCCCGGTTGATGGGGTGCTCCTCCGTTTAGTCATCAGGACTGACTGCCGCAACTCCTTGGGTAGTAGTTGTTTCTGCTTCTTGTTAGTTTCTTGCTGATAACGGAGCTGCTCATGCAGCGGGTGCTTCTTCTGTCGGCGGGGCTTCTGTCGCCGGGGTTTCTGCTGTCGCCGGGGTTTCTGCTGTCGCCGTGGCTTCTTCTGTCACCGTGGTTTCTTCTCCTGTCGGCGTAGTTTCCTCTCCTGTCGGCGTAGTTTCCTCTCCTGTCGGCGTGGTTTCTTCTCCTGTCGGCGTGGTTTCTCCTCCTGTCGGCGTGGTTTCCTCTCCTGTCGGGTTGGTTTCTTCTCCTGTCGGCTTGGCTTCTTCTGTTGGGGCTGCCGCTTCTGTGGTGACACCTTCTGATGCTGTGTTTACCGCGGTGGTGGTCTCATTGCCTGCTTCTGCCTTAGGTTCTCCCTGGTCCGTCAACCACTTCTCATCTGATGTACCGATTTCTGTCGAATTCGAATTGTCAAGTGGACGTGACTCGCTTTCTTCCGCTTCCTTGTCCGCTTTCCCTTCCTCCTCCTTTCCGGCCGCATCGTGGTGGAAGTGATGCAGATGCTCGTGGCTGTGGTGTTTGTTATCGTTCTCGTCGTCGGCAGTTGGTACGACGCACTTCGGCTGGGAGTTCTGACAGACAAAGTACTTCTTATCGCGGCAGTTTACGTCCATTATGGTGGTGGTGTTGGTCCGGATTCTCAGTTCCAGGCAGTCATCCATATTGGAACGCACCGTTGCCTCCACCATGACGTTCTCGCCCATGTAGTTCATGGGCTTGCCGTTGCTGATGTAGCTGAACTTACCCTCCTTTTGCAGGTCGTTGCCGCCAATCCAGTAGTCCTCTTTGCCATACTGCGACTTCAGATAGTCGGTCACCGCCTTGAAGTCCTCCGGCGTGGCCACGTCCGCCAGGTTGAGCTCTTTGCGCAGGCAGTTGTTCTGGGCCCCAAACCAGTTAATCTGCAATGGGGGAATCACATGCCATTCCTGATCTCTGATGCTTATTCCCAATACACTCACCTTTTTTATGCTCACGTAGTAGCATTTTCCGTTGACTTGCTGCAGATAGGGCTTGCCGCAAGGACCTTTGCTTTTGGGTCCTTTCTGCATTCGCCTTTTGCCCGACACTTGGTCGAGATGTGCCACGACCCAAGTCAGTATCAGAATGGAAAGTATCCTCATGGCTGCCAGCAGAACTGAGCCGCCTGTCCAGCCAAACTGTACACATGCGTGCCGCCTCCTGTTCTATATATACCCTCTTGGGGGCGTGACATCAGGATCACCATGAAGAGTGACCGATGGCCAATTTTATTGCATTTTCATTGCCCGATAAGGTCTTATTAATTGATTGGATGTGCTGAGTTGGTCAAGTGCTGGATGGGTCTTGTTTTCTGGGAGAAACATGCTGGTGTTTGGTGGTTATGGGTGCTCTTAGAGCCTGAGGTTTCCGGAAGATGTGTTTGTTATTAATTTAATAATTATTATTATAATATTTATTTGGAATATTATGGAATATGTGCTTATTCGTTAATTAACGAAAGAATATGGCAAATTTTGCTCTTGAAGTGACCAAAAATATATTGTTTAATTAAACCAGAATAATAATTAAAGGTTATAGCTCTAGTTGGGCTTTAAACTTTGATAAAAAAGTGGCATTTGGAGTCCCTATACGTAAATTCTTCCCACAATTTTAGTTAATTAATATATTTATTTTGTAGCTTTTGGCTTTCCAGAAATGAAGAAGAATCCCTATTAATTGAGTTTATACTATTTTAATAAAATAAAATAAAAATACAAGTACAACAATGATCAATTTTACAGCTGCTAAGATTCCTCCAAAGATCACTAGCTTTTCCAGCCCTTAAACTATTTAATAATTAAGTACTACCTGTGATTATTATTACTATTTAGTTAGGACCTGCACATATACATCAAGGTGCATCTCTGGGTAACTCAATCCCCCATATGATTCGTAAAACCAAGTCTACAGGCTGGAGAGGAGTATGTTTTAGAGGTTGATCATTTTATTTATTTATTTAAAATCGAAAAGAATTCCACGTTTCAATTGGGCTATAAGCTATAGCTCATGAGACTGGTGGGGATTCTTAAGGAGGAACTGTTGTGGTAGTGGCTTCTGTTTCTCCTTCACCTGCTGGAGTGGTGGCTTCTGTTTCTCCTTCACCTGCTGGAGTGGTGGCTTCTGTTTCTCCTTCCCCTGCTGCTGTTGTAGTGGTGGCTTCTGTTTCTCCTTCACCTGCTGCTGTTGTAGTGGTGGCTTCTGTTTCTCCTTCCCCTGCTGGTGTGGTGCCGGTGGATTCAGTTTCTCCTTCCGCTGCTGCTGTTGTGTCATGGGATACGGTTCCTTCTTCCGCGGGAGTCACAGTTGTCGACTTGGTGTCCAGCAATTCTGCTGCTCCGATGTCCACCTCAGAATTGTTGGTATCCTCCTTCGATGCACTGGCAATGGGCAGCATGTTGTCTGTATAGGCGATGCCTGCGTTGTCTTCCCCCTCTCCCTCGCTGTCGCCATCGTCGCCGATGTCGTGGTGAAAGTGATGCAGATGCTCGTGGCTGTGGTGCTTCGGCTTTTTCTTATCAATTGAATTAGGATCACAGTAGCGCTCCGAGCAGATGAAGTACTGCGGCTCCAGGCAGTCGTCCGCCGCCACCATGTTGATTTTGGCTCGGATTCGCACCTCCAGGCAGTCCTGGCACTCGGAGTGCTCCGCGGGCAGCACATTGCTGAAGTTGCTGTAGTAGCGCACCAGCCGCCCATTGCTGATGTACTGGAAGCGGCCCTCGTGGTACAGATCGTTGCCGCCGAACCAGAAGTCGTCCGTGTTGCCCATGGAGCTCATGAAGCCGATGGCTCCGTCAAAGTCCCGGGCATTGCTTAGGTCCGCGAGGGTCAGTCCCTTGCGAAGGCAATAGTTCAAGGCCCCAAACCAGTTCAACTATAACGGGAAGATAGTTTATTTTCTGAAGAATATTTCAAGGGACTTCGGAGGCACACACATTAATGATTTCCTGAAAACCGAAACCGAACTCACCTTGCTCACAGAAAAGTAGTAGCACTTGCCATTGATCCTCCTCAAATAGCGTTTCGAGCAGGCTTTTCCCTTCGCCAGGACCAGATCCTGCTCTCCTGGCAGGACTGTCAGCAGGGTCACTAGTGCTGCCAGTAGATTCATATCGCTGTCGATCCGCCTCTGCACAGTGGCCGGAGTCAGTGGATGCCTCCTGTACTTATATCCTCTGCTGTCCAGCAGTGCGTCCAATCGATTCCGGCTTTATCGGAGGTGGTCCAGGCACCAAGACTCCCATCGCCGTTGTCGTAGTCGTCTGGCTAATTCAATTACAAGTTCATGCCTGCGGAATGCCGCCAGTGTCGTGGGCTAATTTGTTCACTCTGTGTGTCTGTGGGTCAGGTTTAGGGTCATTCAATTTAATTGGAAAATTCATTAGGTGCACTTGAAGAAATAAATGGAGGGAATAATACTTAGCAGCGGGGATGGAATTACAAATGAAGGAAGGGGTTAGCTTGGGCACAACAATTGCCTTTTGTATCTCAAATATGTATTTCTTATAATTTTATTATGTATTTGACTTTATTCTTTGTAAAATAACAGTATTTGTTGTAAGAGTTTAATTTGTTTTTATAAATTAAATACCAAAAAGCTATATTGCTTTGGCTGCTAAATTTTTCATTTTTGGTTTTACATCTTAAATTTATTTATAACAATTTAATATATTATTCAATGAATTTAAATACCTTTATTGAATCTTAAGTATTAGGAGACTAACCTTTAATTAGAAAATTAAAAAACTTTTTAAATGGTCAAAATCATTAATAATAATAAGTTAATATCTAAAAGCCATATAATAATGTAACCCAAATGAATGTCGATTATAATTGCTATAAGCCCCAACCCTCCAAATTTCCGCCAAATCAGTGTAGCTTAAGCCCTGCTGATTCGATCAGCGGTAGAAGTGACTTCATAGCCATTAGCATAACCCGCCCGAAGGCCGGGATGTCTGACCTGCCCTCACTCTTTCCGATTATTGATTTACCTGGCGCGAGGCCATGACATCAGCCAATCCTTCAGACGGCGGCCAGGACACGATATCCCTCGTTCTAGCTTTGGCCTGTTGCCAGCTGACTCAGCTGACCTTCGACCCAGGACGGACTGATGACGCTCCGAGTGAAAACAATTGATTCGGCGTGCGAATTCCGTGCAGCCACTTGCCACGCGCATTTGTATCTGTATCTGTAGTATCTGTATCCGAAAGCGCTTGAATTTGTATCTCTATCTCACATGACATCATCAGCAGCAGCAACAACATACGGGAGCTCCATCGATTCATGGACTGTTGTGGCTCCCAGAACTGGTGTGGAACGTGAGTCTCGCGGCAGACTTTAAATCGCAGTTACTCATAGAAGATATATTCATTCCAACCGATTCTCTGTGTGAGTGAGTTCCGAACTGGGTTTGCTTGTACCCAGCTACAGGTTTTCCACTGCTGCTATTTCGAGACTTCTGCGCATTATCTGCGCTACGACATCGACAAAAGCAACAACAGCTAAAATATAAAAAAAGCAAAGCCAGAGGCAAAGCTACAAAGCTGAGGCTGTGAGAGTCATTCCCGCTGGGCTTATTGTGTTACCTTCTGGCCATGCTTCTAGCCGGTTTTATTTTATATTGACCACAAACTGCCACAGACTCAGATAAAAAACAAAAAGAACAAACTTAGGAACAAAATGCGTTGTCGTATTACGCAAATGCCTCAAAGAGCTTGTGATTGCCTCAAAGAGCTTGTGATTGCCTTAGGCATTCCACGAATGTTTACAGACATAAGCGAGGAATACTAATTTTTGTAGAAAAATAAAGCCCAGCCAAGATATGGAAACAACAGCTTACAGCCTAGGCCTTCGCTTCTTAGACTTGGCTAGCAGTTAGAGCGGAAAATACTAATGTATAACTTTTAATTTTATTTAGAAAACAGCACAGAAACATCAAAATATTCCTAAATCTGCATGACTAAGTAAACCAAAAATAGTTACAAACTAAGAAGCACGTTTTTCCAACACAGATTCCTAGATTCCTGCAAGTTCAATGCCACACATACCCCAACACCAAGAGCAATTAGCATCCAAAAGTATATATAATATTTGTTTGCAAACACCCTATTTCGGCGGAATTACTCTCTATATACATATGTTATTTTAACACCTCAACCGTGTGCCCACACATTCCTCAATCTGGAAACTGCAGAAACTATTATTTTCGCACAATTTTCAGCCAGGCAAGTGGATCATTAAATGCGGAATGAAATTGGCCAAATCTACGAGAAAATTATGTGGAAACGCTCTAGAGGAGAGCCATTAAAATATATATGATAAAGTGGCGGCTGCTGCTACCCAGAATAAGCACACATTTCCAATCACAATCAGAAAGCGTGAAGAAAGGCATTCGGAACGAGTTTAAAAGAAGGCGATGGTGGCCCCCATTATGACATCACATACTCTGAATAATTCAAATATTTTCGCTTTGTTCGGGAATTGTGTGTTTTTTTTTTGGGGAAGCAGGCAGCACCAGTAGTTCCGATTCAACAATGTTTCTATTTAAGTGAAGGCACACGTCACTCGATGTGAATGCATATTCACAAGTGCCGCCGCTGCCGTGCTCGTTAATTTCTATTAAATTGCGAATATTATTCGCAGTGGCTAATGTGTTTTAAATTTTGAGGCTGACGCCATGGCTGGCGCTCACAATCACGACCAGCTCAGGCTCTCATCCAGTTGCGCAGTTGTGTTTTTTAAATAGAAAATATAAGATGGAAAATGGAAAATAGAAAACAAAAATAGCAACCTAATCGAATCCGATTTTAGTCATGTAAATAGTTCATGCTCCAGCTGCTTTGTTTATGTTTCGGCAATTAGTAGTCTGGAATTTGATCAGTGGCGGCAATTAGTTAGTCCCCGCTGATTAAAATCAGCTATAAATTATAATTGTGGCCGGCGCTAAGTTTAGTTTGCATCCAGAAAGCCCCACAGTCAGCATGTTTCCCAGTCGCCAAAATCAAAGTAGCTTTTTAAATTCTATTGGTAATCCTTTCTGTAAATAATATAACCTTTCGTCTCCCTTCGCAGCCTCTTTGAAGAACTTTGGCGACAAGACGGCCAATCTGTTCAGCAAGAAGAAGGATGAGGCCGAGAAGCTGGCCAACGAGAAGGCCGTCGAGGCCCAGAAGCTGGCCGAGGAGCAGGCCAAGAAGGTGGGCCAGTCCGTGCAGCAGACCAAGGGAGAGGCCGAGCAGCTGGCCGCCAGCACGGGTGAGTTTGGAAAAGCATCTGGGAAAATAGGTCCTGGAATTAGTGGTTAATTAAATCAAAATGCTAAAAAGATCTGGGAAAATAAGTCTTGGAATTAGTGGTTAATTCAATTCAAAGACTTGTACTAGCAAAGTTTGGATAATATTTACACAGTCCATAAACAATTTTGAAAAATAGGAAATATTCTGACAGTTCATAAGAAAATATTTAAACAAATAACTAAAGTCCTGTCATGCTTTATATATTTAGCAAAATAAAGTCGAAAAGTCATAAACAAAACGGATTGCTTGCTAAAATCAAAGGAATTATGAAATATGAATATGTTTACTGACGCACTAAGGCCATAAATAATTTGCAAATAAATAATAAAAACATATTTGACACTTTATAAGACTAAAAAAAGAATAATACATATTACTTGTACATATTTTGCTAAATTCCTTGATAGTTTTGCCAATTTCCCATTTCTTTAAGAGACTTTCCTTGAAAATTTCTTTAAAAATCAACCAATCTTATAACTTTCCTTATCCCTTCCCAGCCAAGGAAGCCGCTGCTCTGGCCAACGCTGAGGCCCAGAAGGCTGGTCAGGCCATCGATGCGGGCGTGAACCGTGCCGCCGGAGCTGTTAACCAGGGCAAGCAGGCTGTGGACAACACAGTGGCGCAGGCGCAGGCCGTGGCCCAGAACTCCAAGCAGGTGGCCGCCAATGTGGCCGAGGCCTCCCAGCGGGCCGCCGCCAATGCCGTGGACCAGACCAAGAAGGCCGCCAACGATGCGATCAACAAGAGCGTCAAGGCCGCCGAGACTGTGGCGGACCAGAAGCTGAAGCAGGCGGAGGGCGCCATCGATGGAGCTCTCAAGCAGACCAGCCAGGCGGTGGACCAGAAGCTGCACGAGGCCAACCAGTACGTGGACGAGAAGCGTCAGTCCGTGGAGAAGAGTGTGCAGGAGGCGGCTGGACAGGCCCAGGAGTCCGCTGGCCAGCAGGCAAGCGCTCTGCTCGGCAAGCTGCATCTGGGCCAGAAGTAATACGGTTTCGCCATCGTCGTTTGGCGGGGCCACCACCTTAAATATCTTGATGTGAAAATGCTTTAGAAACAGACGTAAACGTAAAATGAAGGGAATTTGCTTCAATGTAACGAGTGCCAGTAATGTGATTGCTAAATCCTCAATTGAATAACATATATATACAGACACAAACACATATTTTTGGAATCTCTTGCGAGAGGATGATTTTGTATAATGCAGCCGCTGCTTTCGATGTGAGCATCGCATCTCTCAGCACATTTTGATCCGTACAAAGTGTAATGTTAGCCCCTTTCTTCGGTTTATTCTATATTCTTTGTTACCTTGAAGCATTTGATATATATTTTGTATACAGCGACGATATGAGTATGCTTTTAATATATACGTATATTCTGTTTATGTAGAAATGTATGATTAAGTACTTTTAACTCTTGCACAATACATTGCAAATGTGTTTTTAATATATATTCGACTCGAAGGAGAGCGGTAAAGTTGGTTTTTTCATTTGAATGGGTGCGATGGGGAAAGAGAAAAATGTTGACATTTTATTCTAAGATGATTTATGGGGTAAAATAATTTGTTTTTATAATAAAATTGATAATAATTTTAAAATGAAATTTAAATATTTTTGAGAGTAACGGATATGTAAAACCTGGTCACTCTGCTTTATCATTCTACAAACAGCGCCCTCTAGATGTGAACTATGGTAACATCGTGGACACAAACCTATTGGCAAAGGTTAAAAACTTCGATTTCTATAGGGAATATTTTTGAATTTTACAATTAAAATTGATTTTAATGAATTTTTAAGTCTTTTAAATTAGGGGAACATTAAAGTAAAAATCTTTTAAAATAAAATAATTACTTTTTTTCAAATTTATTGATGTTTAAGTTTTTATTAAGACTCTAAACCTGGACTAAAATTCATATTTCAACTTAGAAATTTAGGAATGATAATTTAATTTAAAATTTCTTATTTCTTTAAAGTGTACAACATTTTGAGGTATTTTATCTTTAAAATAAAATACTCAGTTAAATAAAGTATTACTTTTTCTATTAAAACCCCTAAAATTAATTAACGACTTAATTTAGAGATCTCATCCTTCACTCTATCCTTTCGTCTCGTCTTTTGAGCTTGTCCTCCTGCTCGATGCATGCCACGTTGACGTACAGGTGAAACTTTCGCACAAAGGTGCATGAATTCCATGTCGTCCGATGGCTGGTCCATACAAATTGACCGAAACATGCAGGAATTGGCTAATAGAAGAGCAGTGTCTCATTTTTTTTTTCGGTTCCCCAGATATTGTATGTACTCTTTGCCGAACGAAAGCCAAAAGTTTTGTTAGCTTTTAATTATGGCAAAAGTTTGTTGTTGCGGCTAACAAGTGGCACATCCCGGCGCATTTGCAACGTCAATTGGACACACAACTTCAAAGGACCAAGGAGCAAAGGAATGTGTGCAAACTATTGGCAGCAAAGTGCTGACATAAATTTTCAGGCTTCTGGCGATTTTTAATTTCAGATAAACCCCGACTCTTAACTTCGGAATGGCGAGGGGCGAACGCCGAATGATAAATGCATTTCCATTGCTAAGGCTGGAGCGTGGGCAGCCGCCAAATTCAAATTTATGCACGGCAAAGTCCACAGAAAAGTCGCGCCAATTTGGTTTCTGCCTTGATTTAAATTTAAGCGATAGTGGTAGCGCGATTAATTACAATAACTATTTATCAACACGTATTAATCATGGTTTAACATGCGCCCATAGCTCGTCGTGTTGCCGCAAAACAAAATGGCGTGCAGCGGTGTTCCGGTCATGTTAGGTGTGCTTACCTTTTCTCTTTCTAAAGTGTTCTATTTGCATTTTTTAAATATTTTTAGTACTGCCTGGAGGTTTGATTTACGGAGCTAATTTTGTTTTAAGAATTTAATAATAATCACTGGGTTTTTTTAAGATGGAAATAGAGGAATATTTCATAAACATTCATAGATCTTAAGACCCTACACTCCTAAGAGACCCTTACCTTTTTGTTTTTCAAAACATATTCTTAATTAGAGATTGATTTTTTAATTGACCTTTAAACATTTCACGACTTTTCCCTTTAATAAATATCTGAGGTCTAATCCCAAACCCAAAACCCACTCATAAACATACTTTATTTCTGGGAACACATGCAGTCCGATTGTTTGTGACGCTTTTAACCCCGAAAAACACTGGCCCACGGCGTTAATTTTATCTCCAGAAACTTACTTAAATGCTCGCGCGTGTGTGGCAATTAGGCTGGGGATATTATCGGCGGTGTAACTAAAATGCGCGCGAGACGAGAAGTTTTAAGCGACAGCCACTGATTGTTGCTGCGGGGGAAAGTCCCTTTTTCATTCCACACGTTCTCCACACGCCCACATGCTACGAGCATTTTATCACGGACAGAGCCATTAGATCCATGGAGGACTGGGACTCAATGGACGTTGACGCGCGTCTTGCCAGCTGCATGCTAAATAAACCTTCTCGAAAAACAGCAACTAAAGCTGGTTAAAATGGTGAAGTGGAGGAAGTCGACTTTGAAATACCTGGAACTTAGTTAATATTTAATATGATTTTTGAAGGTTTATATAAGATCTTGGAGAAATTCTTGAATAAATTCTTGGAGAAATTGTAGAACACAAAAGGCTAAAACATCAACTTCAGAAATATTAATAGACATAATTTTTATAAAATAAATTTATACGATTTTTAAGTTCTATCTGCATTCATTGTCTTTATAGAAAGTCCTTACTCGTTGTTCTTATAAGGTCTTTACTCGTCGTTTAAATATTTTGTTTTCTAAAACAAATATAATTTGTAACCCTTCTCGCTATCGTTTTCAAATATCAAACATACCCTCTTACAGGGTACTACAAACGCAACAACCAGCAGGCAATGCCGAGCGACAGTTATAGCCCGAATGCGTTGTAATTGTCAGTTGAACGGACATGCGAGGAATCGGGCCAGGAGCAGGAGTACAAGCAGGGCCAGGACGAAACCAGGAGGAAAGAACAACCCAGAACAATTGGCTCGGTGCTCGATTTGAGCCACTGACGCGTGTCGTAGAAGACGCAAATAAAGTCGCACGTCAGACTGGGTCCATTCTCCGGGGAAGGGAATGCGGAATGCAAAAAATGTGACATCAGACGTGAATCGAAAGCCATAGAAGGTGCAACGACAAGTGGTTCTTAAAGGACCACCTCCTTGGCTAATTCGGGCATTTGATTTGTTTGTTTTGTTTGGGATTATTAATTGCAACAGGCAGGTATCTGACTGCAGAGATGAGTCCATGTGGCAGCCACATGGTAACCCGATAAATTCCTGGCAAATCCCTGACGTATGGGCATTGGGACAACTTTGATTGGCCTGCTGGTGATTTATGCCCAAGCTCATTAATTATGGCCTTTTGCCGAAAGTCGATGTAGTCGCCGGGTTAGAGGTCTGCCAAAAGGCTTACTGACAAAAACAAGAGATGCCTCCGGGGTCGCCATTGCCATCACTCACCTGTCCAACTAACGAGGTTCATAATTAGCAGCACCTGTACGGTTGCAGGTAAAGCATTCCCTTTTTACTCTGTCAACTTTTGAAGCGTGACGATTGACCAGGCTTCCCTTCGATTTATGGGTTGGAGGAGCACCAAGAAAGGAGTCGTATCGAAGCCCGTTTAAATCCTGCACTTCATCGACAATGTTGCCAAGTAAATCGAGCGTTACAATGGCCGGCAATCGCCTCTTAACTCGTCTCCGCCAAATTCAATTATTTCCGCAGGCTATTTCCTCTTTCCTCCGGTAATGATATACACATAAAGTCGGTCCTTGCAGGAACCAAAGCGGAGGAGCCGCAGAGGAGCCGGTGGAAATTGCATTTAGGCAAACTGTGTCGCCAACTGTGCACGCATTTTATGCATTTTATTGGACGAGACCAAAGGGAAAAGCATTGAGTGCTCGGGGGAGCTGGCCAAGGTATGCACAAATATCAGCATTAGATTAATGTTGGGACTGTGCCAGAGATGGCCAGCCAAATGATGTGGAATAATTGAGGGGTTTTAAGTGAGGTCTTGGGGGAGTTAGGGAGTATTTTCTTTACTGTAATAATATTTATTATATAATTAGATTTATTACCTTCTCCTTACTCGGAATAAAATAGTTCAAAATACCAACAAACTTTCTCTAAAATAACCAGGATTTCCCAGACTTTTCTTAGTATATAAATACCCATTATTATTCCCCAAGAAACCTAGATTATAATATTGTAACTCCAAGTCATAGCTTTGGGAACCTTAAACTCACCAAAATGTGTTCTTGGCTCACACATATTTTCCGTCGCTACGCCATTTCTGCATTTCTGTTAAGCGCCTTAGGACCCAAAAACGTGTTTAGTTTTTTGCCACGAGCAAAATGATTGCCGTGGACACCTTTTTGGCAGACTATGGAGTGCACACAGCAGGCATCGGCTTAAGACGCTTGCAATTTCCCAGGAACAAGGACTACTTCGGCAACAGGGACCACCCGCCGGAGTCTGGTCGGCGTTGGATCAGCTGTGAGGGATGCACATGCATAATTGAAATCTCCGATTGCAGCAACGGACAAGGCAGAGCTGCTTTCCGTTTCCTTGGACAGTTGGCAATTGAAAAACGAAGGCGACAATGTTTTCCAAATGACATCCACTTGGCCATTGCGCAGGCGCCGATTCGAGTGGAACGCATTGGGGCCACTGTGCCACAGCCGCCTCCAAAAGCAAGGTGCTGGGTCCAAGGAAGACTCAGTGCAACGTCGGCTGGCAAACCAGACGCTTGGATGGTCGGCTCCGATTCAGAGAACACATCTATTTATAATTCGTATTCGAATCCGTTTCCGAAACCCATTCAGAACTGGCGTAACGGTCTTTTGAATAATTGAACGCAACGCGTGCCGAACTCGATGCCAATTGATTGCTCATACGCCGCGTGGGCACAAAGGAGCAGGCGAAATACAAATAGAAATAGAAATTGTTGCATGCTCTCGGGCGGCGCAATTGTTGATTGATATTTGCAGACGGCTGCAGTGCTAAAAATCGAGAGTGTGCCGCAGGCCAGTGTGTGTGCCAGTGTGTGATGTACCAGAGTGTGTGCGATGTTCTAAATGCTTTTTGATTAAAGCTCGCGCCTGAATAGTTTTCCATGCAATCGGAAAATCTCTTTTAAGCCGCCCAACCTCGCTAATTGCTCAATGCAGTTGCCTTTGTCCTGGCTCTCGGGTAAGTTCCAGAAATAAACCCAAATATAATACATATATATTTGCACAGCATTTATTGTGGTGTCAACAAAGCCAGGCGTTGATCGCCCCAGAGAGAGGCGGGGGATAAAATAACAGCAAAAGAAAGTCGAGGACCGTTCTCATACAATTTAATGCTCCTTGCTGTTGACTTTTTAAGGACCATCTTTATTGCCAGG
Source organism: Drosophila lini (assembly GCA_018905715.1). Taxonomy (NCBI): domain Eukaryota; kingdom Metazoa; phylum Arthropoda; class Insecta; order Diptera; family Drosophilidae; genus Drosophila; species Drosophila lini. The sequence goes on along the minus strand of JAEIIL010027106.1, from coordinate 14,551 downwards.
CAACGGGCGACTGGCAATGGCAAGCCTCGCTTTTTGGGGCTCTTTCGGCGAAATCACTTAGCAATTTGTGGCCCCATTCGAGAATCCTTTTCAGCGGAGCTTTTCCTTTCTGCGGCTGTCACTGTGCAGTCTGTTTAATTTCACAATTCATTTCATGTCAATCGAATTGTCTAAGGCTGTGGCCGCCGACAAGTGTCGCTATCTTGGAGCCACAAAGGAAGATAAGGGGAACTAACTGGGCTGTCACGATGCTTGAGTTTGATGTATTAACGGATCCGGACTTCGGGCTTGGCTTGCAGCTGGAAATCGACCATAAAAATGCGGACGGATGGCATTAAATTCGCCCGTTCTGCGTGTGGCTCAGCAATGCGATAAACCTAATAGTAAACGCTCCCCTTTGTTGACTCTATCTGCCGGATTATGTTGTCTCCTACACAAAGCTTAACAGCTCTGGGCGATGGCATAGTTAAAGCTGCTGGATAAACTTTAAGGCTCACACCTTTGTCGGCTAGAAAAAAGAAGAGAAGCTACATTTGCGAGTACTTTAAACAAAGCTGCTCTTAAGCTGATTTTCTATTAAATTAAATTTCAAGAAAGACAGGTACACTTAACACTGAAATCTTTGTTAAGCTTATTGCAAAGGCTGAGAAAAGGCTTTGCAAATCCAGTAGTTTTTGCAAATAAAAAACGGGTTTGGACTCTGGAAATTGGATTATCCTTTGTTGATTCAAAGGCTGGCTTCTGCAGTGAATTTGTTAGGAAAATAGAGCTGTGTTTTTGCTTTAAAATTTAAGTAGTACCTTCCTTTAAGAAGTATAATTATGAAATTATAATGTAGTAGCTCTGAAAATGATTGTTTTTTGTAATGAAATTAAATACGAGCCTAGCCTTAGAAACCAAAGGGATGAGTTTTAAAGGAAATAGAGAAAAGAATGTTAGGAATAGAGAGCTGCTTTTGCCTTAAAATTTAAGTAGTACCTTTCTTTAAGAAGTTTAATTATGAAATTATATTCTGATTACTCTCAGAATGATCATATTTTATTATAAAATTAAAGAAAACTGATTTCTTTGAAACCCAAAGGATGAGTTTTGAAGGAAATATTTATTGAAATAAAATAGTGAGGCTCTTTTTTTTATAAACCCGTTTAAATATTAATTCTTGGAAAGATATTTTGAATACCATTGTCGGAATTAATATTTAAAGGGCTTTTACTTCAAATACATTTTAAAGTTTAAATTTTACAAACATATTTTATGAATAACATTTAACATAACTACAACAATTTCCTTGTTCTTTAAATGATTGTACATTTTATTTTAATGATAGTATAGCTATATCCTGCTCTGCTAAATGTTTATTTTTAGATACATTCTCTGCTAAAAATATCATTATTCATTACAATTTCATGGGGGCACTTAATTCTCCTGAAACGAATTCGGTTGACAGGCCATACTCGTGGCAAATGGAGCGGACACCGGGGCGTATGCTTAATCGTTTTTCACACGACCCACTGCAGCTGTTGGCCCTGGCAAATGGAATATTCATATCTTGTGATAAACATACATCTAAACATAATCCATTGTGAAGTACCGAAAGTACTTCAAACAAGTTGCTTACCTAACAAAAAGCCCGAAGGAGGCAGGATAACTGCTCGCGTCCTGATTTCTGCCCTGCGAAGTTCGCGGCGCAACGCCTACTTTTTTTTGCGCTTCGCTCTTCTTGTGGCGGCTTTTGGCCGGCTTTACTTTTGCTGACTGCTATTTTATGGTGGCCATTAAAGGAAATTGAATATAATTTTGTTTGCTAAGCTCTTCCATAAACTCCCAAAGGCCAAGTGGCTAGAGCCGTGGTGTTGCCGTATGATTTCCCCCAACGTCTTCGTCTTGGGTGAGGTTTTTCATATTTTATCAGGGGGGAAAAAAAAGGTCGGTCGCTTGTTCTCGCTATACTAATGGAACACTGGATTGGCTATAGCTTTGGCTTTTGGGTGCAACTGGCAACTTTTGGCCGCTGGCCAGCGCTTAAATGTGATTGAGAAATTGCACAAGAAGTGGCAGATTTCGCAGCTTAAATTTGACCTCCTCGAACCCAAGAAGATGAAGAATGAAGCACCCAGTCTCCTTAACCATTTAGTTCACATATCCCCCAATTGGGCTGTGTGCTGGTCAAACATCTTGGCATTCTGACAGCTAGTCTATTCAGATTTGTTTGCTGGCCCGGATCCAGTCAATATTGTGGCCATTTGGCCAGGCTAAGCCGTAGCCACAGCTCTTAACTTTTAGCATCTTGGACCGGACTTGGGCCCGCTGCTTGCTTACCGATTTCATTATTTATTCAAGTTGGCCGAGCCAAACCTGCATATTGGGGGGAGGCAGTGGGGTGAAATCACAAAATAATAAATTGTTTCTGCGGTTGTTTCTTCTCCCATTTTGCCCCCATTTGTTTGTTTGCTTGTTTGCTTTGTCTTAGTCGTGGAGTTTGCCTATGCGAATGGCTTGCGGTTGCTGTTTGCTTATCTTTGGGGTCCTTTTGCCCATGGATTTGCAATCGTCCGAGGCGGAAAAACATTGTTTTCATTTAATTTAAATGTTTTCGTATCATCGCAGTCACACTCTCTGCTCGAAACCCATTTGTAACAATATTTAGGTGGTCAACCTTTTTTTTGTGTATTTTAACAAACGACTTTAAATGATAAATGATGTTGGGGAATTTTAGCATTTTAAGTTTACAAAAAAAAAATATATAGTAACTAGAATATATATATAGAAATTGATTTCATCCTTTAAACAAAAAGCAAACATACATCTTTAAATATATACAGATTACTGAAGGACCCTTGAGAAGCAAAGCTCTTGAGTGGGATGTCTTAGGCGTAAGAACTCTCTTGAGAAGAGAAGTGTCCTAAGCCAATGAATTTCCTGATTTATTTTACCAGGTGACAGCGTATATATTTCCTGTATATATATTTTATTCAACTGTATACTCGAATGTGACACCATCATCAATCAATTTCGCAAATAATTCACCCTGAACATCATTGTAATTCGATGCAAAAAGCCAGAGCAGATCCTTGCCATTGTCATTGCCAGAATAAATTCCAGGCTCGGAACAAGGACAAGCGTGAAGCCCAAAAAAATGGCTCACATAATTAAGACAAACCCGAGCTTAAATTGACATTTCCGAGAGAGTGGTCCACGAAAAAAAAACCGTACACAGCGAAATAAAATAAGAAAACATTTTATTTCTGTGCCTCCCCATCGGCAGGATGATAAATTGAGTGATGACGGGAGAGAATTTAACTGCTGAAAGCCAGGAGGGACACTCACCTGGACCGAAGCGACGTGTCATTGTAATTTTGATGAAAGCCAGCGTAAGGTCAGCGGGACATTACGCATACGACATGATGGTCATGGTCGGAGGCTGCGGTTAAATCTTATAAACATTTCCGGCTTTATGCACGCATGAATGTTAATGTGGATTGTTACCCCCCCCCGAAAACTTTTGCGACTCGAGACGGCAGTTTTCAGCCAGGGTTTAATGTACTAGAAATTATGCCTGAGCTTCCCCAAGGAGCGACCATAGTTACGGGTATCCGTCAGAGCCTGTCGCCTGTCATCTGCCTGCTTTCCGGAATTAACATCCTCGGGGCTGTGTGCCAAGAATTGCCAGGAACTTTATTTGTCGAAAGATAAATCCACTTGACTTGGAAGTTGGACCATTTAGATGGAAGATTTTACTGCCAGCTCTGAGCGGGGTTTGAATAGTGGAGAATTTGCCTCTGGCCTTGGCATCAGATTAGCCAAAAACTATGCTTAAAGTGAAGGCAGTCATTTGATTTCCGACTCCTAATTAAGGAGTAACATTTAAAGTTCATTCCTTTGATTCGGCCGGGCTGTGTTGTGCCAACTACACGTGTTGAACAAGTTCATGAACTTCGTCACAAACTTTGGCCCGGCTCCCAGCTCTCCCACAGTTCACAGTTTTTTAGCTTCAGCTTCCCCCGCTCCCCTCCATATTTTCCAGCCATCCTGCCATCTGTGGCTTTTCCCATTTTTCCTCTGACGCCGCTGCGTTGACGACATCCGGAGACATTTCTTTTCACTGCTCTGCATTTCACAGGCATTCCAGCCTTCGCTCATTGCTGTCGCATTTGATTTCTGCCTGTGGGCACCATGGGCTGAGGGTCATACAAAAGTAAATATTTTAATTATATATTCTGGGAAAATGGGGTAATTTTTGAGAAAAATATTTACACTTTATTCAGGAGAAAGTATAAGATTACAAAGTCTTTATAACTACATAATATTTTGGTTGCAAATCAACAAAGAAAAGAGAAAATCCTGAGAGCTGACAGTGTCTTCTGCATTTAATTTATTGTTTAAGCTGATGGCAAAACCTCATCTAGGTAGAAATTTGTCCAAGAAGAAACGTTTTTCATTTTAATTGTGCCAAAGGTGAGCTTGGTTTCCTCACAAGAAGCTCCGCAAATGAGTTGGCAATTTTAATGGCCTTCCTCCATGTGGCTGGAAGGGATCGGAATAGGAATTGGAGTCGTTGTTAAGATGCCCTGGCTGGGAAAGTCTGTGTCCCGTGGCGTGCCAGTTGGTGGTACATTTCGACCCATGGTGCAGCCAGGACCGGGATGACAGTCAACCATTGTGATGTCAGTTTTTGCTAGGCTTCCAGCTCCAGCTCCAGCTCCAGTTCCCGCTCCTGCTCCTGCTCCTGCTTCTGGCCTAATGTCTGTTTGGTTTCTTGGCACGACAGGCCGCCTGGCGTCGTCTTGTGATGAAAAACTTATCATAAAACTTTGACAAAACTGCAAAGTTGTCAAGGTTTTTGTCATTTGCATGTCTCTCTATTCTGCTCGCTGCCTTTCAGCTGTGGCTGGGCTAAAATAATTATAAATAACTTAAAAGCAGGAGAGAACGAGCAAAAACCGAAAACCAATAAACAAATCCCATTCAGAAAGTTGCTCGCCCCACAAAGTATGCTAGGCAGGCAGAGGCACGCGATTTCTGGCATCCGATCGCATTTAATTTTTACGGTTTAATTGGCACTATAAACAGCTAATAAAATCGGAGGCACTCCACGTCAAATGGCCAATCGATGGCTGAAGAGCGGCCACTCGAAGCGAACAATAAAAGTGCTCGAGCCAGGACATGGCTGTATCCTTACATATATATAGCATTGTCTGCCGCATGATTTGTTTGCCTTCGCCGGGCTTCCTGCCATTGACAGACTGTCATAAATATGAAACACACAATATGGCGAGCCAAAAACTACAGATACACGGAGATATATGTATGTGTAGTTGACATCCAGCCAGGCAGTGGAGGCTTCGGAATCGACATAACAAACTGCTCAGGTACACGAATCCCCGTGTCCTTCGCCAAGGCAACGTTTGATGGAATGCCTCCGCCGTCTGCGGAATGTTTTTCCGCCCGTAACTTTTCGAGCGTGAAAAATGGTTGCAACTTGTTGTCGCCAGAAATTTAATTAATTAGCCTGTTCGTTGGACAAAACAGAAATACTATATACTGATTTTGAGTGTAGTTATCGGTAACTTTTAATTAGCAGCCATTCCATTTTCATTTTCAATTCGTTTCATTACCATTAGACAAGGATAATTGATGAAATGGTTGGCGATTTCTATTTATAAATAAATATTTTTATATTGAAAACCTTGTTTTGGATGCAAAGCTATTCGCTATATTAATTAAATATTAATTATTGAAATTGGTTTCACTTAATTATATAAACTGATTAATTGAATGCCCAATTGAACATTTTATAATGGGGATAATTTTACAAAAAATAGAGAGTAGTAAATAATTAATTGGACATTTTTATAAAAAAAAATGTAAAAGCTAAAGGGGATTTCATGCTAGACTGTGATATGAAATTAACGGAAAATGCACAAGAAAATGTTGCTAGAAAATGGTTGAAATTATTCTTTCAGGAAAACCTTCTTTCCCATTACCATTGAGTAATTAATTCCCTTGTTTCTCCAAGTCATAAAGCTTAAACAAAAAGGAAAAAAATTATTTGTTCTGTTCCTTTTCTATTATTATTTATTACATTTGTTTTGTTTACACAATTTTAGCTTCTATAAGAGTTAAACATTTACCTGACAATAAAAAAATACTTCCCCCCAATTTAAATGTAAATTCCAAACAATTGCTTAGCGATTAAGGTAGACTGAAACACGCCAAACGGGACATTCGGGCCACCATTTTTATGTTAAACACATTCCGTTGCCATTTGTGGCCTATAAACTTTGGCTGTAAATTTTTACAACAACAATAAGAGACATGCATCCCGTTCCGAGCGGAGGTGCAAAACAAATCCGGCTAAATGCCATTCAAACTAAATCACTGCCAATCTGTGTGCCGAAAAACGGACAGACAATAAGGCCAGAAGAACCAGAAGCACCCGAAGAATGTGGCCTAATTTATTTAAATAATTTAAAATTTTGCCCCGTCGGGAATAAACAAAGGAAAATAATAATAGCAGCTGTGTCTAGTCACTGAGTCACTGCCTCAAGATAAGAGAACAGGTCGCGGGGTCCGCAGACAAAGCGTTCTTGGCCAACAAAGGGCCAAAAGTTAATGTGCGCCTAAGTAGCAGCAGTCCGCCCGATGTCGGCCCATTAAATCGCAGCCATTTTGTCCCATCCCGTCCTCCTGGAAATGGCCCACATCCGACAAGTGGCAACTGCCAGCCCGCCGCCGCCGCCGCCGGATCCTATCTCTGCCACTGTCGCCTCCCGTTTAGGCCCGGTCCGTATCTGAATCCGAGCCTTTGTCTGCGGCCAGTGCGTTGATTACTTTGGGGAAATGTGCGTGAAAGGTAAACGCCGTGCACCGTGTGCTGTCATTTTCTGTTTGCCGTCTGCCGCTCAACTTCAGTTGGCTGATTTATTTGGCCACCTTTTGGGCGGGCTCTCTGCTCCTTGCTCCTGCTCCCTGCTACCGTGTTGTGATTTCTCCCACTATATATCGTGTATATGTACTGCTTGGCTATGATTTTGCGTTGTTATTACGTGGCCATAAATCATCGCATCCCTGCAATAATAAACGTAAATTATAATAAAGCCAAATATTTGCTTTCCATTCAGCTTTGACAGGGGTTTTAGCTCAACCAAAATCCTTGAGCGACTGACCAGAAAGTGTATTTAAGCTTTAAAACTCTTTAAATCGCTTAACAATCAGTGTGAAAAGGAAACATTGACCTTAATTGCTAATGGACACTGACCAGGCTTTCATTTATAATTAAAATGAAGTTGCAAAATATATGTACGTATCTGAATGGGTTTTAATAACAACCGGAACTTACTGAGAGTATAAATTAGATCATAGAAAAAATAGTTTAATTATTCAAACACAGTTGGTGGGCAATTCCCTATCTTTCTAGTTAATTTAATTAAATTTTTAAGAACTATTGTATGAAACTTTTATGTGAGCAAAAGTCAACTTGCAATTTATTTAATTATTTTTCAGACTTACTCCCGTGTATGCCAAAAATAAACAATTTCATTGGCATCCTTGTCTCGGCAATAATATTTTAAAAAGCAATTCATTCGGCTTTCATTTGGTCCGTGTTAAATCACTGGCTTGTTTATTGTGCAACTGTGGGCATTGCCGGATCGATGGAACTCAGCCATTCTGGTTATATATTTCAATTACGCATACGAACCGTTGACGCGGCCATAATGTCTCATTATGTTTGACTTGCGCTGGAAAACAATGAAATTAAGCTCGATGGCCAGGCCCTCGGACAAAACCACTTGAACGAAAAGCACAAAGCACGCTACGGACTGGCTGTGTGCGAATGTTGTTCAAGTTTGGCCATTAAAAACGCATTAACATGGCACAATGGCTTGACAAATAACTCGAAACGCATTGGCTTTCCGTTCGGGCGTTGCGCATACGCCGTGTGTGCATGACAGCATAAGCGAGTGGGTGTTGGTTGTTGGTGGGAAGGGGGGAGGGAGGGGGACAGCTCTTTATGCCGCTTAAATGCGTTTTATCAGTGCAATTACGCACAGCCAGCTGCCGATGGAGCCCACACCCATTGTCCATGTCAGCAGACGTCTTCATTAAGGTGACAGCCATGGAAATCGGTTTGTGTCTTATTTGCACACCTGGTAATCATGGAGCATATCACCTTTGAATGGTTTAATTATCGAAAATAAAAGATAATTCCTATGGGGACTTGACCTTTTGGTTTGTTTTTTTAATTCGTAGTATAGGAACTTAAAGAGTGGGAACTATATAGCATCCTAGGTTCACTCGAACTATGAAAGCATTGTCGTATAGAGGTAAGGAGAAATGGAATTATCGATAATTTATCGATATTTATTGTTGCTTAAACGATAAACAAATATTGACGAAATTAAAGTTTGAGTTTTAAAGATGTTTGTTATTAAAATCAACAAAAGCCGACCTCGTCCATAGCCCATAGTTTGAGGAACATTGCAAATTCTTATTTATGAATATTCGATAATATCGATATTTAATCGTTAAATGTAAGATATTTTGGCATTTCAAATTTTGGTAAATCAAAGTTAGCTATATTTTTAATACCATAATATTTTTGGAGATATATTTCAGCTGTTTTTTTCCATAGATCTGGTAATATCCTTACCATACTCCCAGCTTTTTCCTACCTTTATTCTCACCCCTTAAAATTACAGACTAATGAAGGACGTTCTACTGCTTGATTTATTAGGTGTACCGAATATATATATTCCCCTTGAATGCGAAAAGAATTCCCAGTCGTTTGTCATTTGACAATATTCCCAACCGCCCGTCGTTCCGGCTTATCTGAACAGCAGGCAGCCACCAGGCTGAAAGCGGAATCATCCGCCCTGAGCCCGTCGCTTCCTTTCTACAAATTACTTTAATACTTTTCGCCTGATGTTGCGCGGAAGTGTTTTACACACACACAGCCATAAGCACACACGTCCTGCGCCGCATGTGTAACTTTTTCTTTCAATCATAAAATCAGAACTTTCTACCCTTTATGGCATAATCAGTGCACACACACGAGGACTACAGAAATGGGTTGTGCCGCGGGCTGCAATTGTCTTGTCTTTTATAGTTCCGCCAGTTGCCACAGCACTCACTAGAGATGCGAAGCGGACACAAAAAAGTACTTTACCCAATGAAAAGTTTACCATTTCACAGGAAATCGATGAGGGTTAAGGGAAGTATTTCTCCCTGAGTATATCTTACTTTGAATTTATCTAAATTTTTAATTTAAATCAGCATTTTCTTAACTCACACTGGCACCTTTCCTTGTACATTTACGACTTTTGTTAGGATGCCATCTCAAAGAGCATTGCGTTGGCCTTATGATCGCCCTAAGGCCAACTCCAACTGCCGTTTAATTTGGCACTTAAGCCCGGGGCTGGGACTGATTTTTATTATAAAAGGGTTGCCCTGTAGATCCCGTGATGACCTCGTAAAGCGACTCGGGGCGGCGGCATTAAATGGTATATAGTTTTATTGCTAATTCGATGCTAACCGAAGATATTGTCATAGATTTTGTGCCAGATACTGCTGCGCCGGAACATGGCGCTCACGTTGTCCTCCTGCACGAAGAGCTGGTACCGCTTGAGGGTGTGCGGGTCGGTGGGTCCCCAGTTGGGCAGTGGCTCAAAGGCTTTGCGGATGCGTCCCCAGAAGCCCAGGCTGGCGGGTTGCTTTCGAATGGCGGGAATGGCCCAGAAGAACACCTGGCCCACGCCGAAGGCGCTGAGGCACCAGCCGAACACTAAAAGGGATTTCTATTAGCCAGGACATCCGATTTGAGGGGGGTTAATCCTCGGCTTACCGTACACGCCCGACTGGTAGGTGTAGTCCTTGTACTGCAGCGGCTCGTACAGCGCCAGCATGTAGATGAGAATGGTGAGCATCATGAGCGGCGTCACCACCGCCCAGCAGATGCGGTAGTACAGCGAGGTCTTGATGCCCAGCATGAACTGGACATCGCGACAAAGTCGCTTCACCCCGTAGATCCAGGCAATGGTCACCAGCTCGAAGATGGCCAGGACCAGAGCCACAAAAGTGGCTCCAAAGAAGTCCAACAGATTGAGCACGAACTGGCCGCCGGGGGTGATGTAGAGCAGGCCCAGCAGATAGCCCACAATGGCTATGCCCACCACAATCATCCAGTTCTTGAGGTTAACAAACTGATCCTTGATCACCGTGGACAGGCAGGAGGCCATGCCCACGTTGCTGCCGATGCCCAGGACGAAGAGCATGAGGAAGAAGAGGACGGAGAAGAGCTGCGGCAGCACCTTAAACTTGGCTATGGCATCGGGGTACGAGATGAAGGCCAGGCCTGGCCCGCCATTAACCACACTCGCAATGTCCTTGGTGTTGTTCTCGTAGGCCAGGTTGCCCAGGATCCCGAAGATAATCACGCCGGACAGCAGCGACGTGAAGGTGTCCAGTGTGGTCACAATGTTCGCATCCCTGCGGAGCCAAGTGATAAGTTAATGGCCTAAAGCCGTCCGTCCGTGTATCCACTCACCTGTAAATGTTGTGGCCGAAGCGGTTGTACGAGGCATACATGATGATGTTCCCGAAGCAGATGGCCAGCGAGAAGAAGACCTGGGTGACGGCTGCATACCAGACCTGGGGCTCCAGCAGCTTGTGCCACTGCGGCCGGAGGAAGTAGAGCACGCCGTCGAAGGCCCCGGGCAGGCTGAGGGCCCGCACCAGCAGTATGAACATGACCACGTACGGGAAGAGGGCCAGGAAGTAGGAGGCCTTGCCGGAACTCTTCACCCCCTTGAACATGATGCCGGCTATGATGACCCAGGCAACGGCCAGGGCCAGAGCCAGGCTCCAGCTGGGATACCCGATGCCATCGTCGATGCTCGTTTTCTCGCGCAGAATAATGTGCCTGCGGGATGAAGCAGGTGATGAATGGTACAAACGGATACCGACACCTGCTGGCCGGCCACTCACGTGAAGTAAAACTCCGCCGAGGTAGTGCGCACTCCCGAGCTGTTGGCCAGGCTGGTGCCACTCGATTCCTGCGGCCCCGAGTCCAGACAATCGGGGCCCCACTCGGCGCGGCAATAGCTCCACGGCAGCGTCGGGTAGAAGGAGTCCACGAAGTAACGCAGGGTCAGGGCCATTAGCGTGGCATAGTAGGTGGTCACGATGCCGGTGGCCAGGACCTGGCCATAGCCAATGCCTGTGGAAGAGAGCCGATAAGAGTTATCCCCTGATTTAGCACTTGGGAACATGTGGAACCAACTCACCCCTCATGATGGGCGCAAAATCGTACACCTTCACACTGCCCCGACTGGAGAACTGTCCCAGCAGCATTTCCAGATAGTACACGGGCTTACCCACCAGCACCAGGACGATCAGGTAGGGAATGACAAAGGCGCCGCCGCCATTTTCCAGGGCGGTGAAAGGAAATCTCCAGACGTTGCCCAGACCCACGCTCAGTGCGATGCAGGACATAAGGAATTCGATATCGTTGTTCCAACTGTCTCGCTGTTTACCCGGCTCCCCCGCCTCCGCTCCGGGCTGATTGTCTCCAGGTCCTGAAGGGGTTCCGGCTGCTCCAGCTCCTGCCGCCTCCTGCTGCTTCTGATTGCCGCTGCCATTGCCAGCATTTGTGGGCTTATATGCACCGGGTATGGATATGGTTGAGGAATTCAGTGAACCGACAAAGGCCGGATTCATGTAGCCGCTGTTGTTATTATTGTTGCTATTTTCTGTAGCGGTGCTGTCCATGGTTGCAGCTGCAAATCAATCAGAAATGTGGTTGCATTAGCCTTCAACTTAATTCGCCGCAACTTGAGGTTGCTTCCCCTGGCTGGTGGTCAAGATTCGAGGCCCCGCCACACAACAACAACAACAGCCCGATTATGGCCATTAATGGACTCGGCTCAGTGGGACAAAGACAAGGCGCCGGGCAAGTCACTGACCCACTGACTTAGACGATTACGCATTACATAACAATGGAGAGGTGCCGCCGCCTCGATGCAGTGGAAACTGCATCAAACTGGTAACTGCAGCAGGCAAAAATCTGTGGCAATTTGGCTGCCAAGCCTCAGGGCGAAACCAGTTTCCTGGCCTTTTCAGGGAAAGGTCTCCCAAGCGTGTGGCAAGCGGGCTTTTTTGTTTTGCTTTGCCATTTCGGCTCCATTCATGACAACACTTTGGCTTTCGTGTTTATTTATTTTGCAGCCGATACCGGGCGACAGCAAACTTTCCTGATATCTCAAATTTCACACTGATTTATTACCAGCTCCGGCAGCTGAGGAATTTCTCATAGATAACTCTCCCATTGTCTGGAGATTACCATATTAGCAGGAGAAAATATTTTACTAGCAAATATGGCTTGCATAGAACCTCCTAATGGGGCTTAAATCGTTCAATAATTTTCGAAAGTGCTATATAGAAAGTGTATTTATTTTCTCGCTTCAGTAATACAGACCTCTTCCTGATTAAAAACCAGTCCATAAACCAAGACATTGGCCTTGTCAACTTAGAAAGAAAAAACTGAAAAACAGGTTGATTGTTTATGGACAGGCTGTTACAGGCGGCAGTCTTAATCGATTGATATGGTTACTATAAGTGAGTCAAATAAGAAAAGTTACAGCATTTTATATAGAGACAAGATCAGAGAAGAGCTGACAGATAATATGCCTAAACATGTTTGTGATAAACAATATATATATTTAACTATTAGAAATAAAATGCAATCATTAAAAGTGATTAAAGAAAACATTGATAATCATAATTTACGGGCTTTAAACCTTAATAAGTACTGAAATCAAGTACCCATTTATAGCTTAGGGTATTCACCCATCGACTCGATGGGTTGCCTTCCTTTGTTTGTTTACTTTTCGGATGCCTATAGGTCGTGTCTGTTGCGCATGCGCAGCTGCTCCGCCGATTGTTCTCGTTGTTGCCATGGAAAGTGAAGGCGAAACTCCAGTACTTTGCTGTTGCAACTTAAAAATGTCAGCAGACAGACTGCAATTACTCGCTAACTTGGCCCAAACAAAACAAAGCGTAAAGTTAGCTCTACACAAAACTAGATAGCAACACCACACGGCACGACGCTTTCGGTGGTGGTGGTGCCGGGGCATTGCGATAAAGCCCGTCACCCCACACGTTCTAAATGAGTTTTTATTATTTTATATTGGCAAGAGTCAATTATTTAATTGCCGCCAGGCACTTGCAGATCTCTTTGTTACCCTTTCTGTTTAAAATTCGAAATTAATGCACATGGAAGAGTGACTGACTGATAGGAACTCTATTCTGGCGGGAAAGTATATTTTTTTTGAGCACTTCCCCAACCTATCTTGTATTGTATATTATGACCCGTCTGATACAAAGCTGTATTTTAATTAAGTTATGGTGTGAGTATCTCCTTGGGATAACTTCCTCACTTATCTCCAACTTGCATATCGTATAGTATGCAGACATGCCATTCTAGAATCTTTATGGTATCAATAAAGATATAGTCAGAGCAGTTTCACAACGAATTGAGAGGGGGCGCCCCGGGTGAATTGAGAAACCTACATCATCTGCACATCACTTTTCATTGGTCTGACAGCTTTATTTGTTTTCTGTCCCTTACCTCAACAGGTTTCATTGAAAAAAAAAATACAAATAAAGAGAAAAAAACATAATTTGTGGGAGAGTTTTTGCTACGTTTGGGTACGTCACCAGTCACAATGGGTCTATGAATTATATGGCATCATTAACTATATGGCGCTCGATCATAATCATATCTAAGTTTAAGCCTGGTACACGCGACGCTTGAGATAGGCCCAGGTTCTTGTGGTTTTATTACCCAAAGGATCTCTGCAGCTGGCTCTTAAAAATTATGTAGGTTAGCAAACTTATTTTATTACTTTTTGTCCACTTTCTGCCGGTTTTAATATCTTTTATGGGTGGGCTCAGTCGTGTGTTCTCAGGTGTTGGGGGTGCCTTAGCATTGTTAGTTTCACTGTCTCAAAGCACTAATTATGTTTCAGTTTATTAAAATTTGATGTTTTATCTATTTTGTAGTTACGTTACGACCGTAAGCAATTGAGTTCCGTGGAAGTAACCAAGCGAACCGCTCACCGCAAGCGCCAAAAGCTCACTGAACGGACTGGGTTTGCCCAGCGGCGTCTCTGACGTTCGTTTTTGGAATAAAAACAAAGCAAGAAATAAGTTGAAAACCACAACAAAAAAATACAACAAAAAATACAAACGAGTCAGAAGGTGTTTTTGGGGAAGTTACCGCCTAGACTTGACATAAGCCAAGGTAAGTGAAATTATGAAAATTAAGTGATTATAAATTACGAGAGCGTCGAACTTGGGTATGTGCCGTTTCTTGTTTGTAACACCTGTAATAGAGGACGTGCTTTCAGAAGTGTCAGTGACACAAGTCTTGTTTTGTTTGGTAATAATTAAACTTATTAAACATTTACTTCGTTTCTTGGAATTTTGTAGAAAGGTGTGGGTTTTGATTTATGATGGTTTCTAGAGGTAATGAAGTACTATCTTCTTCTGTAAT